>JANTPZ010013339.1:0-23087 GCA_025593235.1 Vachellia pachyceras
CTAGAAAAGGTTTTTAATGAGGCAGCATTAGGATGTGTATCTAAAATATTGTACTACTTTTTGTCCTTCCAACGATGAAAAAAAACAGTTGTAATGCATTAGTTTTATTCAATTTGAAGTAAGTATATGAGATTGGTTTTAATTTTTTAAATTAAATACAAATGTATTTTTAATTAATTCTGATTGTTTACCGAATGGTAACTTAAATTCGAGTTTCGGTAGGTAATAAAGATTAATATAATTGGTAAGGAGTTGATTTATAAATCATTAGATTATAAGTTCAAATCATCCGTTGGTGGATAATTTGCAAATAATTTTATAAGTGTTTTCATTGATTTTGTTAAATAAATTTAAATTTATCCATGTAAAACTGTTAAGAAGATACCTTGTGATTTAAATAACGACCGTTCATTTTTTGGAGGCTCCATCGAACACTTTAAATTACCAATAACAAAATTGCACTACAAAATAATTTAGGTAGAGTATTAGATGATTCTGGAAAAGTATTTAAGAGATGCTAAATGAACCATCAAATATTTTTATTTTTTTAAATGCTTGATCCAACTTAACCTTTTTTTTAAAAAAAAACTATTTTGTTTGGATTAACAATGTAAATCACTTTTTCAATGCAATTTACAATTAATAAAATAAATATATAAGAGAAATTTTGTTTCAAATTACGTGAACATGGTGATGGAACGCCATCACAAACAATGCCTAATTAATACTCCTTTGGGGGCTTAAACAAGGACTACTCATTTTTCTTTAAAAGTGCTTTGTAAATGTTAGAAAAAGTAACTGTATTCAGTAAAATATTAAAATAAATGTCCAAATCTTGGGTTTATTCTAAAATTGGCAATAAGCATGTGATGTGAGAATAATAAAATCAAGCATGTAAGGAACAAGCATTCAATTTGCTATCTGGGTAAGGTAAGCTACCTTGAACACTGTCCTTTCACCATACCATTAATACTCTTACAGAGAACAAATGCCAGCATGCAAGGGACAAGCATTTAATTTGTTTTCTGGGTAAGATAAGCAATATTTGCATACAAGCCCACGAACTATCCCATCTAAGTAGAATCGTTTCGGAATGCGGTGGAGAAATGCTTTTATGAAAGGAAAAAATATATGAAGGAAGTTATCTCATTTTACAGAAAAAAACTGTTAAACACACGTTTGGCTTTTCGAAACATGGTTCCAAACTAAGTAATTATTTATGGCAAATCCTACAAAAGTATACGAACGAATTTAATTTGGGCAATATGTTAAGGAAGAATGCGGTATTTCTAAAGGAATTTAAGTTGATTACATATAAACTTATCATTATGGCCAACAGTTTTACGGCCAAGATGTACATTTTTTATTATTCCTCTGAAACACTCTCCATAGTTAATTATTATTCAAGTGCAATGCAGCACTCCAAACAAAAGTCAGCTTAAAGTTATAGGGTTTTGGAAACAAGGTTCCTTGTGTTTAGTGGCCTTTTGTGTTGCATTCAAATAAGAGTCTTCTGGGGTGAAACATGGAATATTCTTATGACTAACAGATGTTGAACAAATTGGTAAGAAACTGATTCAGAATTTACAAAGATGTGAGTTTAAATTTCGCTATAAGAATCATGTTGGTAGGTGACTTGCAAGTACCTCTATAAGTGCTTTTTGAACTATGAGGCATGCCTTGTGCCTGGTGAGCTCAGGAAACTGAACTCATCTAATTTTCTGTGTGTTAGAAATCAAAGTCATTATTTTGGCAGTGGCGGATGAAAAGAAAGAGTCCCAGGAACTGAGTGACGTGAGAGTTAAGTCTGATATTTTCATAATTGGGATGTTGGAGTATTTAATGCATCGTGGAGGGCACATGAATGAATCTTCACAAATTCAAAACTATAGATAAAAAGGTACACCAAAGTTTGATAGCAACAAAATAATAGAAGCAGCTTTTGAAATTTGGGGCCTTTCATTATTGTTATTTTTTGAATGAAAATGATGGGCTTCGTCAACCCACGGCAACGCTTCCCCAGTAATTCAGGTGGCATAATGGAAAGGGGGAAAGATGAATAAATGAACATGAAGAAAGACAAAGACGTGTTACCTATGATTTGTAGAACTGTAATATGGCTATCGGATTCACCGGTCATTGTTACTTGAAAGTTTAACAGAATGATTACGGTGGTTAGGGATGTTCACAAGTAATGGCTCCAAGAGATAATAATACCCACCAACACCTACCAAAAAAATCAGGAATTAAAAAGCGCTTCTGAGTTCTGACCATAATAAGCACCCATATGTAGATTCTAAGAAGAAACAGGGGGAAAAGTTGATTGAATAATATTCACCAGCCCTGACACCCGTAGCTGCAGCCGCTCTTTTGATGCCCTTTTTCTTGATGATAAAGCTTGCCCCAATGAACCAACTAGAAATCAATGCTAGAATAACACCTTTCAGATTCTCATCAGAGATACCCATGTCGGAAAATCGTCACTTTTGTCCGATTTCGATCTCTTTCTTCTTCTTTTCATCAGTAAGCTCCAGAGAGAGCATTCCTTTCCTTCCTCTCGTCAGATCATTGTTGCCCAATTCGTGATATTCTTCTGACTTTTTGGCGATGAAAAGCTGAAAGGGACCCGGTGCATATCCAATGTGTCTGCAGCCCAATTATTTGTGAGCACCTACTTTTGATCAAGGAACGAAGTTTTAATTTATATATTGAAGGATTTACTATGGTGTAGCCTTCCCCACCTTAAAGAAACAGTTTTTTACCTTAAAAAGATGGAGGCTTTGGCATAACTATGTTGTGGGCTTATTAACTTAATAACTTAACAGTTTTTTTGGGGTGGTCATTTCTGGCTGGTTGTGGAAGAAATTGCTGTTAGAAGTATTAGTGAGAATTGATTATTTGTAAGTATAAATCATTAATATCAATAATATATATATAATACAAGGATATGACTGATTTGCTAAAAAAATTAAAAACAATAAAGATATATTATTAGAAATTCATGTAGAATAGTCTTCAAGAAGAAAACTTTTGTTTCGAAGTATATTAATGTATGTATTACTGACAGAAAAAAAGTAATGCGTGTATTAGACCTCTAAACTCTAACTTCATGATCTTCTAACAAAATTTAATTTGTTAAGAAGATTTAATTTCTCTGTTAAAAAAAAGAAAAATTTCACTACACCCCTACCATGTGCATTTTATTAAATTGTGGATGAAAAGGCATTGGTGTCCTTACTTTATTATCACGTTTTCAATAAAATTTAAATATTATAATATAAATATATTTTTACTTCAAAAATCATAAATTATTAACATTTCTCATGTTTTTCTTTTAAAAAAGCTCAATCTACAGCCATCTAGGGAATTACCGGTGATTAACACGGCAGTGCACAGAACGTTATCGTGAGGGTCACCACAGCGAAGTGATAGCCGTGGACACGTGTTGCGTTGTCATTGTCCATGGCTGCAAGGAAAGAGAAAGGAATCACGAAGTCCCATAAGTATGGAACTAACTTTAACTGTCTGTAGTGGGGCCTACCAATTCAATGGAAATAAACTTTTTTTAATTATTTTTAAGTTCATTCATAAACAAATAATTAGTGCGTGAGAGTGTATATAAATAGTTTATATTCTTTTACCAGAAATAAATAGTTTATAATTAATATATTTTTTAAAATTATCATTTGCGTCCAGCTTCCTCTCCTCAAAATTTGTCACATATAATTGAAGAAAAACAAATATAATAAGTGTGCCTTCACATGAATTTTTCTAAGATTAGCACTTATGTACTTGAATGTTATCTTCCTTCAATAATGTGGAAAAAGTATTATTTTCTAATTTTAAATTGATATGTTATTTAAATTTAATGAAAATATTTATTTTGATGTAATTATGGTAACAAAAAGTCCAAAATTGAATAAATCAGTGGAGAGACAACTGAAAGAAAAGCACTTTAATGAAAACACTAGTGCTTTGTAAGAAGAAAATAAAATAAAATAAAAAATGGTACTATAAACTATGAAGACAACTAATTTTATTAGATTAGAACTATCTTGATTAGAGAGAATTTAAAAATGAATAAATGAAATGCATTATAATCCTCTTCATCTTTGATCTAAATTCGCTTTAATGAAGAAATGTAACTGCAAAAAAAATATTATATTAAGAACATGATGAATTGCTTTTATCAACCTTTTATATTATACTTGCTATGAGCAAATGAAGATTCAAAAGGAAAACAGATAAGATATCTCCAACTCAATCATTTGGTATTCATTAATTAAAAATATAATAAATTAGTGCTTCTCTCAAATAAGAGAAATATATTTTGACTGCACTAATGATTTTAATGTTTACCACAGGTCATATCTTACTTTATTTATCATATTCTGCCTATGAATAGATATGATCATATTTATTTGAATTACTTTATAATTACTTTTTTAATCATTTATGTTTCATAAGATAAAACACATAGCACATATTTACCTCTTACAGGACAATCAATTTTTCACAACTAATCCAAATACCCACTATAAGTAAAAGGAGGAAATGGTAGAAAACAATAAGCATAGTTATTTAGAATTTTTCTCAGAATTCAAGTTACTAATTTGACTTCCATATCTTATTGCCATTCAAACTTTACTCAAGCTCTATCATTTATATTTTTTTGGGATGATTTACCATTTTATTCTCCAATTACACAGAGGATCATGCTTTAAATCGTGTACATCTTTGACACGTATTAGAAAACTTAAGTTATTATTCAATCTTCTTATCAAACTAGGTTATATTAGTCTTGTAGAATAAATTTCTTCCTTGACACTGTCCATCACAGCTAAGGAATCCATTCTCATGCTTGAATTTTGTTTCCGGGCACACGGGTTGTGAAATCTATTCCTCATCCCTTTAAAAACCTATTTTATGCCTTCTCTTGTGCTTTCCATCACGTATATATAATTATCATTAATCACTTAGTTCAACTGATAGAGGGTCATGCCAGTTTAATTCGAAGTCTTAGACTTTGAATTTTAAGAATGCAAAAATAGTACTTGCGCAATTCTATCCGACTCAAATTAGATTAGTGTAGACCCTAATAAATCGCTCACTTAGAGATAGGTTTAGGCTACTCGATACCCCATACTGCACACACTAGACTAGTCCATTAACATACATACAGATAGAACCACGCTACACTATTTATAGAATTGTGAATCGCATGGTTTCCAGGCTTTGCATGGAGCCAGAGATCCAGTTAAAACCTAAAAACAGAAATTGATATAGGGGGAAAATAAAGAGCATCAAAGAGTTATTTAAAATTAACAAACAAGTGAAAAGGTCCAGGTTGAAGAAAGTACAATAAAGGAGTATAATAGCATGTATATTTTACAGGGTAGCTTGAAAAGAACAGTACAGGAACAACTAGTTACAGGAATGGCTGGTGTGTGGGGAGTCTTCTTCATCATCAGATCCTTGAAGGAATCATGGGAGTAGTGTTCCGCAAGAAAGCACTTGCTGCAGCAACTCCACTTCCGAGCTCCACTGGGTACCCCACATCTCTCAGAATCATCTCCACACCAGCAAGACAACCCAACAGTTGTAACTGAACACAATATTGTTTAATGGTTAATCACACTATGATTTCACATTTGTGACTGCGTGATATGTGCAAATCTCCTTGAACTTTAAGTCATATGCAAATGATCACTCTATCATGTTACAATCCATACAGGAGCTAATTGACTGCGAAAGAGTTATCCATGTAAATTTGATACTCTCCTATCTTCATTTCCAAATAATCCTATTGATTGCACATACTAAAGTGGTTTTCATCATCAAGGGTAGTTTTCAATGCAAATTATTAAATCAGTATCCTGGGGAAACAATTACAAATTTATTATATATAGCTAACATAATTAATTTCCTCAATCTCCATAAATCGATTATCTAACTCCTACATTTAGGATCAGAAGTAGTAGTTTAGATAGATTTGTTGGCAAGTTTAGGTTAGACAAGTTATGTGCACATCACTCTTAGTTCAAGGAGTTAAGTATGACCATAAATATATAAGCATGTAAGAGATGAATCCTATTAAGCAATGTTCATGGCATGCTAATCTTCCATAAACTGATCTGATCAAGATATGTTCTAAACATGTTCTACCACACAAGAAAAAGATGGAGCCGCATCAAATCAAAGTAGTAGCTAAATCAGAACTTAGACCTCAGAGGTAAATGAAATGACTATGATTAGGTTATTATTAAATGGTAGGTTGACCAAAAGGGATGAAGCCTTAGCTGATGGTGATGGCAGTCTTATGAAACTTGTGAGATGCAAGTAGGATAACAAAGGCCAAGCACACAATTGTTTTTGTAACTCACAACATTACCTCATTCAAGTTTCCAAGATGACCTATTCTGAAAACCTTTCCAGCAACTTTGTTTAGTCCGAGACCTAAGCTCAGGTTGTATCTCTTCCATCCCCTTTTAACTACTTCAGCACTATCGATGTGAGGAGGAACGAGGATTGCAGTCACGGTGTCACTATACCACTCTTCCTTCTGGGTGCAGTTCTTTAAACCCCATGCCTCTACTGCAAGCCTGCATTTAGTATATGATCAGCATACATCAGATTCATCGTCTCAAAACTCAAATTATATTTTAATTCAAACCTGTATAAAACAAAATTATTTAACCATATTCTATTCTTCATGAAAAGGGTGAGTCTCGGAGCAATAGTAATGTTGCTGCCATATGACCTGAAGGTCTAGGTTCAAATCCTAGAACCGACATCTTCGCTTGTGGGGTAAGGCCATGTTCATCTATCCCTCGTTAGACCCCACTCTGTGGGCAACTTGTGCATCTGACCACCCTTTTTATTCTATTTTTCATGAAGAGAGAGAAAGGGAAGGGAGGGTAGGAGGACTTCTGAATTTCAATGTTTTGATCAGATTGTGGATATGGAAGAATCATTTGGGAAAAAAAAAAGGATATGGAAGAATCAAGATCCCCGATGCAAGAGTATCTCAAGTTTGTTGAAGAATTAATTTTACAGTTGAATTTCTTGGACAGTGAAGATCATGTCAAGTGGCTGATATATCACATAAACCATGCTTTTGTCTTAGTCACATGGCATGATCTGAACCATCCCAACAAATCCAATGGCTAGAAAATAATTACTCCAAGAAACTTCACAAAATTCCCCCACTTCAAGGAATTCATTTCAGGATTTGGAGAAAATGGTGATAGAATCTACAATTATAGAGACAAAAAATAGCATTTTTGAAAAAGAACGGGGACATTAAGAAAAAAAAGTGTCCTCAAGTTTTTAACATGGTAAAGTCATTAATGATTAGTCATGAGTGCCTCACCTGGTAGCTTTACCTAAACGTCTGTGCCTTTCAATCACATTGTCAAGTCCTTCCTCAAAAATGAGATCAAGAGCTGCTCTCAGACCATAAAGCAAATGAATGGAAGGAGTGTATGGCCAGTAAGTTCCCAACTTGTAGAACTTCAAGTAGTCACTCCAGTCAAAGAAAACTCTAACTGATCTAGCAGTTTTCGCAGCCTCAAGGGCCTTGGGGCTTGCACACACAATACCAATACCAGTGGGAAGGGAAAGAGCTTTCTGGGAGCCAGTTAGGGCCACATCAACTCCCCATTCGTCCATTTGAAAATCAAGAGCACAGATTGAAGAGACTCCATCCACAAGCAAGAGGGCAGGATGCCGGTATTCATCTGAGCATCACATGCAAACTCTTACAGTTATTTTGAGGAAAATATATAAAACTTGAAGGGAGAACACTTGAATACATGCATGGTTTTGGTGGTTGTCATCCTATTCCCATATAAATTCATGATGAGGAGATCTGTGACAGCATATGAATTATTACCCCCAAAAAAATGTAGCTCACCATCTATGTAATAAAACAGACTATTCTTTCGCAATTTAGAGGAAATAGGGAAGGTCAAGAACTTAACTTTGATTTCTATCGAAAAATAGAAAGAATATAACTATGATAATGCCCATTTTCTGCCATTTCCCAAATAGTGATACTACCCTGAAGATCCTCTAAAGATATATCTTCCTTTTTCTCTTTCCCTATTTTAAATGAAATTAGTGGCGGATGGTTTGATCAGATTGCATGCAAACAAATATTGAGACAGCAACATCAACATTTAGAGCTATGATGCTTTAACAAGAAGAATAAGAAAAGGAACATGCAATCGATGTCTAAAGAAAAAAGTTACTGCACAACAAAATGCTTCTAGAATTGGAATATCAAAAATTGATTTAAAAAGAAGTGCCATTTTTATTTTTCGAGAACCTGGGAGTCCGATCATTATTTTATTATTCATTTTGAAAAATAAATACGGAGGAGCTTTAAGATTCTGTTATTCAGAAATTTGTAAAGGAAAAGGGTAGCTGTCATTGTAGACCATTATATGATATGCTCACCAAGAATTTGTCTCACTTTAGCCAAGTTGTTAGTGACTCCAGTTGCTGTCTCATTGTGAACAATGCAAATAGCCTTTATTGAGTGTGAGGGATCTGAAGCAATCTTTGAAGCCAGAATGTCAAGGTCAGCACCCCTGCCCCATTCACTTTCTACGACATCAACATTGAAGTTGAGGCGTTGCTGTTGATCAATCCAAAGCAAACTGAATTGTCCAATCAGGAAAGACACAATACGATCCCCAGGAGATAATGTATTTGTTAGTGCACTTTCCCATGCACCAGTACCTGAAGGCAAAGTTGATGGTTCAGTGAATAAGAAAAGGAGTATTCCTTTCATCCAAATAGTAGTATCAATAGTTTTATCCATTAAAAAAACACAAAAAGAAGAAATAGAAATATATAAAAGAGCTTCCATAGCAATTAGTATTCTAATAATATCATTAAGGAATTTTGCGGCAAGTTTTTTCTCTGCAAATGTTTACATTCTTCAAACTGAAATCCTGACAGTGTGACAGAAGATTTCATGCGGTTGAAATGAAATCAAACTTTTTTACTAAGGTGACAAAGATTCTTTGAGAAAGCTAAAAAGATACAAGAGTATTCTTAGGTCGAACAAAATCGAGTTCCAGTCAATAAATGAACAAGACAAGCTGAGCATGAATTATTAAAGAGGTGTCAATGTAAAAGGAAGTTAACTATTCTAGTTAAAAGATCATCACCATGATAAATAAGGCAAGGCAATGTGATAACTTTATTCACTAAACAGTACAAAAAGAAAAAAAAAGAAAAATTTCCTGTCAGTATATACAGTACCAGTTGTGGGGAAAAGAAATGGAGTTCCGGTAGTAGTCTTGAAAATCTTCTTAACATCCTCAAGCAGGGTTTTTGTCAATGCTGGAATTGCTGGAGACCTATAGTCCTCATTGTTTCGGTTCATGGCCCGAATGACTTGGTCGGGGATGTTAACAGGCCCTGGAACAAAGAGATGGTGCTTTCCTGGTCCATAAAAATAATCCATCTTTCCCTGCTTGAAATTTCAATGAATTTGAATTCAAGCAGTTCTTGGCTTCTTCCACCAGTGAGTAGTCAGTCACCTGGATACAAAATTCACCATAAGGTCAATCTGAACTATCGCTGGAATTGTTGATCATGAATCTTATGCAGTTAATACTGAACTTTTATTAGTATGTAAATAGGCAACTTCAAAGTAAATACACACTACTAAGCCCATGACAGTGAGATTGGAATAATAACCTCAATATGACCATTTGTTACCTAAGATTATGAATTACTACAGATTCAAGATTTGAAAAATCTCATGTAAATGCCATTTAACAAACACTAAAAACACATTTTGACGTCCTTAATAACAACAACTAGAACAGAGAAAAAAGACGTTAAGGTGAGGATCCTTGCAATCATTTGCTTTATTTTTCTTTCAGAACCATTGAATTTGCTTAGAGTGAATGCAGCTTTATTTTTCTTTCAAAACCATTGAATTTGCTTAGAGTGCATGCATGTTCCTGTCTAGCTTCTGCATACTTTTACAAGCAGTTGAGTACAGAATGGTAAATAAAATAATAAAACTTGAACTTGCAAAATTGAATTGTAAAATCTGAACTGATCCACAACTGATTTACCTTCTTGTATATCGTAATATCACTGGGATGAATTATTTTGCTCCCAATTAGGATGACCAAAAAAATCAAAGAAAAGGATTCAATTATTTTTTTCCAATTAAGTAATGTTACCACTCTCTGATTTTGCAGAATAATCATGATTTAAGTGAAGTTTCAAGGGTATATGCTATTTACTAGATTCTTTAGTAATAACCCAACACAAACATATTTTGACTCACACATTTCAAAACACTGCTCTTCATGTCAATTTTATTGAATAACTTGACATCTAATAATTACATACAAGTTTTTTTCTATCCCACGGATATCAGAAACTGATAATCTTAGCCGAACATTAGAACAATAATATCATTTACGGGGTGTGTGTGTCTGTGTAGGACCACAAAACAAAGTATATGAACATCTATTACACCAAAAAATTTGCTTTGAGACAACTTGTTCTTAAGAAACTCAAGCAAGAAGATTGAAGCAGGCTTCACGGCTTGGACCTATTTTTTGAGGGGGCCTGACTTTTGGATATGACACTCATCAACCAACCAGAACAGGAAGAAATAACCTTTTTTTCAAATACTCTCCCAATTTTACTCTATTCATTTAAAATTCGTTTCATTGCAAGAGGATTGAAGCAGGAGAATCAAGACAGCAATTCTAAGACCCCAAAAAAAAAACAGAAAACCAAATACTTGAAATTATTGAAAACTTGAACTAAAAACACACAAAGATTGTAACTTGTAACACAACGACAGACCCATAATGAAGAAAAGTAAATGGGGTTTACCTGGGGGGGAGAATCTTCTTCAATGGGGGGTTTTTTGGCAGAAATTATGAAGAAAGGAAGAGCCTTTCCTTCTTCCTCGCTTTGCTCTGATACAAGGTTGTGTAAATATATAACGAAAACGCCAACAGTGAATTTCATTCTGGTTAAGCGAGAGCGCGGGAGGACCAACCAAATGGGGGAGGTGGGACCCAGAACTGTCATGCGTGGCAGATAAGAGGGAAGGCATAACTGAGAAACTTGCGGCTGAGGCGGCTGAGGCGGCTGAGGACGAAACTACGAAACTCAGCTTTCGTTTAGCTGTTCTAAAATGACGCATCAAATCATTATTACTTCGTAGTATCTTCTCAAAAACTTACCCACTACCTGGACTTTCCCTACCGCTTAACGCTTGCTACGCAGCATATTTGGAAAAACATTTTTTTTAACTGTGTAGTTAATAGAAAGTATGCAAATATCCATAAAATTATTTTGAAATGAGTAAAATATATCAGAATCTGTAATCTCCTAACAAATTTCTAAATACACACGTGTGTATATTTGGGAAAACTTTTTTCTAACGGTGTAGGTAAGTTAAGACAAAAAGTATCTTGAAATCTATAGAAAGTATTTCAAAATCCGTAAAAAAACATTTCGATATCTGTAAAATTATTTTAAAATCCGTAAATTCATTTCTCCCCACAAAAATCTGTAAATTCTTTTCTCCCCACAGATTCTCAATCATACACAGACACACAGTACTATGTTGTTGATTCAAACTCCCAGCATAAAGAGAACCAAAATTAAATTTCTATGGCATTTTAAGAATGAATGATAGATTTTAATCACCAATCTCCAGACGATTGTATTCTGCACAAAAATCTCAGTGATGTCTGTTCATTCTTAAAGAGGGACTCTCGGGTACAAAGAGGATTTTAGAATGATGGGCATACAAAACGGGGAAGTGAAGACTTGTGAGGCTGAGAAAGCAATGTGGGAAGATAAAGAGATAAATAGCGTGAGAACCAATTAAAGCCACAGACGCATGCATCTTATTTTGGGGTTATATCAGAGATTGCCTCTTTCCTTTTGTTTGGACTCACTTGCATAGCTTCCAACTCACTGGCCATGTGTAAGCATTCACTCCACATTGTTTCTTCTATTCTCATGGTTTTTGTTTTGGCCCAAATGACATTGACCTGGCAAATCAATCAGTTTTTTAAGCTCATATTTGGTTCATTCGGTGAATAATTTTTGTCTGAAGATTTTATTCACAAGAATGACTTGGATTAGAGTATCCTATTGCTTAAAAATTAATACGGACAAACCGTTGGTTGAGATGGTAAGCAGTGTTAATCTTTTAAGAAAGAAAATACAAGTTTGAATCCCGAGAAACTCACATGTTTAAAGATAAAGACGAAAAGTTTTACTCTTTAAATTTTTAAAAAGATTAATCTCAAACGTAAAGTAACTTTAAGGCACCATGATAAGTAAAAAAAAACAATAGTTGGGGTTCAAATATTAACATTATATATATATATATATATATGTTGAGTTAATACAATTTTAATCCCTTAAGTTTTTCTTAATTTTAATTTTAGCCTGTCAAAGTTTCAAACAATGCGTTTTCGAATGAAATTATTGCTTGAGGGATCACAACAAAAAAGAAGTTAAATTTAAAAAATCAAAGATTATATTAATTCTTATAGTAATTATAATAGGAGGGGTTTACTTTCGATATGCTAAAAGAAAACCCTAACTTTGGCGAAATATAATTTTGTAATATGCAACAAATGATTTAATTCGAGTAATTAAAAAGATCATTTAGACAAAATAATGGGAAAAATATTATTGTTTATTAAAAAGAGAGAGGTGTTTTGAAACACCTCATGATGAGACAACGAAGGTTTCTTTGATTCCGAGATTCATCTTCGCCTCTTCGAACTCGTGCCTTGTGGGGAGCCCCAAGCTGCTCCCACCAACAAAGCCAGAGAGTTCACGGCATCAACTGGCTCATTCTAAAATATTTACTAATAAATAATGTACTAATAGCCTACGGTCGGAACAACATTTTTTATTTTATCTCCATATTCAGCATTTTTAAATTAGTTAACTTATAATTATTTCAGAAAAATCATGTCACATATTATAATTAAATATTTATTTAGATTCTCTAAAATGATCAAATAAGATAAATATGTTTTATATTTTGGACTGATGGGATATATAACACATAAATATGTCTACTTTTCTTAAATAAACATCTAATAATCGTATATTAAAATATAAGGGAAAATTTAAAACCATTCACCCAGAAATTTCATAACAACTGTGGTATATAAAGTATACAATAACAAATTTTAGTGTAGAAAATAATAACAAATTTATACTACTTACTATTATTAAAACTTTTTAATAATTAAATCATTTCATTTAGATCTCATGGTAATTCTAAAAATATCCATCTTACAGCAACATAGAATTTTTTTTAAAAAAAGTACAACATAGAATTTTTAAAAAAGGGAGATTTATTGTAAGGTCCTAAGGAAGAAAGTTATTTATGAAAAGGTCTCAAGAGTTGTCAATGACAGCTGTTTCACTTGTCAAATGATGCTCCTCGACTTATAATTAACAACTTTAAACCTTTTCATAAATAGCTTCTTTCCTTAGGACCTTACAATAAATCTCCTTTAAAAAAGTACAGTACCATGGTAAGGCAAGACTGCCTTTTAGAAACAAATAAAAAGTCTCACACATATTTTAGACTCTCAAAAAGAAAAAAAAATGTGCAACTTATAGTACCTAAAAAAATAAAGATCACAAAACAAATTTAAAAAATGACGTAGGAATAAAAAGATAAATCATATGTTCATATTAAAAAGATATTTTACTTCAAGAATTGAATAATTGTTTGGGGAAAAATGAATTCTAAAGAATAATTTGGTATCACTAATTAATAAAATATGAGAGAGATATTTGGGAGTAGCTCATTAATTAATGTGACTTCTTTCCCTTTCTTTATTGGGCATCAACTTAGATATATAAATCACACCAACCAAAAATCCTATATAATAATTTCAGAAATTAAAATCACATAAATAAAAGAGACAAACAAGCCATGTAATTAATAGGAGATTATGTACAGTGATGATTCATAAAAGGGAGATGCGAGGCGTTTTGAAACACCTCATAAAGTTTAAATGAAAAATTTTTACATACTTCCAAAGAACTACTCTCAACTAGTTAATGCCGTCTCAAACTCATCACTTGATGGGATCAATGTAAATGTTTTACTTGTCTGACTCATCATTTACAGGGTCTATTTTCAACATTGTTTTTTCAAAAAACGAGATAATCTCTTTCATATGTTTACCTCAAATTGTCTAAAAGTATTTCTCTACCGTATTTCTAAACGAACCCGTTATCAACATCAAGCCAACATCTCAAATGGCAACAGTAACATGGTTTTTAACATTATACAAGTCATTTGGGTAAATGTTTTGTCCCCAAAATGTAACTTTTCGGGATGAAAAACCATGGTACATCTTTCCTCATGTTTGGATACGCTTATGGAAGGAGGGCCTTTTGCTACAAAGGAGTTTTTATGGAGAAACTAGTGCATGGGACATTTATGAAGAAGCCAGTGTGCATGTTTGGCTCACTGTTTGTAAGGTCCAAACGTATGTTCAACAATATTTCTCGTAAAATAAAATAATCTCCTTCACATATTTTCTCTGACATGCGTGAAAGTACTTCTTTATCGTATTCGGGCTTGATAACTTTTATGTATGCAACACTTTTCTGAAAAATTTGGTGGTAGTTTGACAGATGTGTGCACAGTCTTACCTATATATCCATTCCAATATGTTTTAAAAAAAATGTAAATTGTATTGACATTACTTTAAAATTTAACAAGTTTAATATCCATCTTCCCTCCATGATTCAGAATGAGAAAATCATATTTCCAAGTGAGAGGTATTTTAGAATGAAAAGCATAATAAAATGAGAGGTATTTTGAAATACCTCATGATGATGATGATATTGTGCTTGTTTGGGATCCGTTGGAAGAGAGTAACACAACAACAACAATTATTATTATTATTATGCTTCCTCTCAACCACGGTGGTGCCTATTCGATCTCGTGACCTTGCAGTCAAAAGCAGAGTACCTTACCAACAAGGCACGAGTCGCGAAGGCCCAACGTTATCGCTTGTTTACCATTTTGACAACTCTAGACAGCCTTTCTCTACTTCCTTTTTTTTTTTTTTTGTTGCCAGCCTTTCTCTACATTCGAATTGTAGCGGACGTTTCACTGCTCATTGCATACGTTTTTAAAATATTTTGCAATCTAATCTTCAATATTATTGAATGGATGACGAACCATATATATATTAGGCCAACTTTAAAATAAATATTATATAAACTCTAGGTAACACGTAATGGCATGTGACATACATCTTGGGAATCCATTGAAAAAGTAGGTAAGAAGAATTTTATCTTGATTTATATTTAACATGAAAATTAAGCAAGCATATATATGTATTTAAAAATGTAAATAACAACGTTCAATCGAATCCCAAGAGTGAATAATTGTTTATATTTAGTAACTAGCAATATATATCTGGAATATTATTACATCCAAATAAAAGGATATATGTGTTTAGTAAAAGAGATTTGCTTAATCAATTTTGAATAGATTAAAAAAGTTAGTTAAATTACTTATTTATTAAAAATAAATTGGTTTGTCTATAATACCCTCTTATATCATTCACATTGAAACAACCCTTTAATGAAAACTCTCTCAGCAAATACATTCAATAGGAGTAATTAAATCTTTTAACTAACTCTTATAAGCAAGGCTCTTAAACTCAATCCTATCTATGCACCGGTTGAGACAGTGAGTCAAAAGTTGATGGACCAAGTCGTAGTTAATCTGAGGGTCAAACCGATAAGAAATAAAAATAATTAAAAACGATTTCAATTATCAATTTCTTATCATACCATCCAAATACTACTTCAATATCTTGAATTACGAGTAAAATAATTAAAAACTTATCCAACATGATTTATAATTTTTTAACACATTGGTATGACGGTATCAATTTATTATTCATTGATTTAAGAATTAGTAATAACTAATTATTCTTCTTAGCAAAAACATAATAATAGACAAATAATAACCAAATGCTCCCACTTAATATCTTGTAATTACTAAAATAGCAGTCATCAATATGAAAATTATCATTGACGATTAAAAAGATGTAAACAACATTATTTTTAAATGCCAACATTTTTTTTTGGTCAGGAATTTGCAAAAGGAGAGGTGCTTTGTAACACCTCATATTTACGAGACAGACAAGATGGTTTTGCTGATTGCGGGATCGAACCATGACTTGAAAGGTCAAAACAAGTTGCTCCAACCAGCAAGCCATAAGTACGTCCTGCGGTATTTGTTTTATTTTATTTATATTTATTCTTTTTGCTTATACTAGAAGTCAAAAACTAGAATGAAGAAAAATGTGGAAATTTTTTTTTATGTTTGGATGAAGATAGAAAAAATAGAAAAATTAAAAATAATTAATTTTAACATGATCATCGTATGGCAAATATTAATCATTTGATCTTACTGGTTTTTATATGTTAAAATTCAGCTTCTCAAACCCAATTTTGATAATTTTAACTTTTTTTGGTCCAACAAAATCTCTATGAAGTCAAATCATAAATGTATAGTAGGATGCTATTTAATTATGTCTTTTTTTATAACAGATTTAATTATTTATTTAACTTCCTACAAATTAATAATACATTCGTTATCACTTTCGTGTATCATATGAAGTGAAAACATAATTCCAAAATCTCCACTTCGACAAAAAAAACCAATTTTTAGTGGAAATAAAGGAAAAAAATGAGAGGTATTTTAAAATACCTCATAAATGTGTGATGACGTTAATTCAAACAAGCTTCTGCCTATTCGGACACCAGGCACTGCGGTTAAGAGTGAAGTACTCTTGCCAGCAAGCCACAAGTCTGCAAGGCGCACACCGCTTGATGACGTTAATTCAAAAAAGCTGGCGGGTTGGGAAATCCCAGCTTGCAACCCGCAGGCTGCCCCGTTTTACCGGCTCTAGTTATCAATCCACGCTATGAATGAACATCACTGGTCCGTGCTAGGGAATTAAAATCTGTACTTTGACCTTAGAAGATTGGTTTCATCCAATTTGAAAAATATTCAAAGTCCTTAAATATATATAGATATAATTTTGAAATCTAATTCGAATCTAAAGTTGGAATAGAGGTTAATTATTTTAGCATGATTTGCGTTTGATAAGTTTTTATATATAAAAAAATTCTGTTTCAGAATATTAAAAAAAGTTGTTTTAATTTCGAAGTGAGTGCGCCTATTAGGTTATGTCAAATGACTCCTTTTTTTTTTTTTTAAAAAAATGACTTATGAGACTTGTCAATACCATCCAAAACAAATACGTGAATTTGGAACATGTAATATTTGGTCTCTCCATTTCATAATTACTTTATTTTTTTATTAAGCATATCTATCTTCTAATTATAAGCAATATAGTAAGAGGTATCATCGAGTATTAAAATGAACATTAAGAAGTTCAAATAGTGATTCACCACATGACTAACCTTATCCAACCCTTTTAGTCATAATTAATCTATTTAAGTTAATATTAAATAATATTATGAAGATGTGTCTTTTAAAATATTTCTATTAGGATACAAGGTAAATTAGTTAATCCTCAAGTAAAATTAATCCTTTCTCAAATGAAAATGCCATGTGAGTCACACTATTGAAAATAAATCACATAAATAAAAATGATAAAATTTTTTAATAAACTTTTAATGTGGGGTTATATATGCATATGCACAAATCACCATAAGGGTTTACAAATAATTAACAAATTTTAAAGGTTAAAACAGAAAATATTTATTTGCTCATTGAAAAAGGGGAGGTGTTTTGAAACACCTCATATAGTGAGGCAAAGGGCTTATTTGGTTTGAAGAGAAGGGAATTAGGGATACTACCACCAAGGATCGACCACGTGACCTGATTGATGAGAATGAATTGCTCACCATTAAGTCAAAATGCCACGTGGCATCAAGTGGCTCCTTCTATTTTTACTTGTCGCTGCTGATCGATAGAAAACAGACTTCCCAACTTCCCACCCTCCTTCCTCTTCCAAATGCAGAAGTTAAGTAAAAAGTTTATTGTGTTGGATTTTATTTGGCAGAAATGGTTAGTATATAATAATATAGTGAATTAAGTTTTAAATTTTTATTAAGAATGGAGTCCATATTTAATGTCGATATTACCTCGAATAGAAATACTTACAATATAGAAGGAAACTTAGGCTTAGTAAAAAAAAAAAGTTTACTTTACTTCTAAATATAGGATTTTAGTCCACCTTATTTTATAAATTTATAATTTTTTTTGAAAGAATAGTATTAATTACACATATTTTTTAGTATTAGTTACATATATATCATATTTCTTAGGAAAAAAATGTAAGAGTATTGTGTTTAAGAAAAATTCTTGTGTGCAGCCAATACACTGCATCATTTATACTCTATGACCAATAAGATTACACCACATAACTAATTTATATTAGTTAAATAATTTAAATAATTCAACAGAGTTTTTGTTAAAGTTTTATCTTTCTATATCTATAAATCATTCTTACATATCTCTTATTTTTCTCTCAACAAGATTAAATAATGATAAAATTAGGAATACTAATTAATAACTTTTAAGTGAACTTATAGTTAGGACAAATAATAAGTATGGACATGGATATGAAAATTAGATTTAAATGCTTGTTAGGTATGGTCATGAAATTGTCATATAATGTGTATTAAATATATGCACGTGCATATATATATATATATATTATCAAAAGTACTAAACACCCTTTTATTTAAAAATAAGTAAAAATAAAGGTATTATTCATCTTCTTCCCGACGTCTATGTAACTCTCCAACCACTTTTCTATTTTCTAACCCAATTTATAATTCACTTGTTCATCAATCAGAACTTTAAAAAAAAGATGTAATTCATTTTTAGCATATTCAACAGCTTTTCAATTTTGCACCCATTTAATACACACTATATTTTACAAGAATAAAGTCCACGTAATAATAAATAAAAGGTAAAATTGCGCATTCATATAAAAAATTTAATAACATTGCTTATAAATAGGAAAATAAATGTTAATCTCTGCCTTAAATAAAGGAGTAGAGTATAAGCTAAGAATGCTTCTCCCATGTAGAAAAGCCAATGAATATGAAGAAAGAGACAAGAACACATTATTTGAAAATCTCCACTTCATTTTTTAAAGTCCCTAAACTCTAAATCTTAAATTTCCTCTCGATGAATGCAAATTAAAATGGACGTACTAGACTGGTGGGGACACAAAAGGCCAACAGTAATAAATAAAAACGTAAAAATTAAAACGAGAGGTATTTTGAAATACCTCATACGAGTATATTTGCTTGTTTTCTTTCTTGTCTCATGCTTCCTGCCCATTCTAACTCGTATTTTGCCGTTCGGTGCTAGGCACACAAACCAGCAAGCCACAAGTCCTCAAGGCTCAATTTGATTGCGTGTTTAATTACTTAATTAGAATGCAAATGTTCTCTCTTCATTTATTTAGCAAGAATCACTATGAATGGAATTAAAAAAAATATCATACAAATGAGTAGCATGTAATGACTAATTTTGATATGAAAAATGATAATTGATTTATATTAATCACTTGTTATTGAGATATTTTGGCAATTATATTTTATTGTTTAAATTATAAAATTAAACTTATTTGTCAATCTTAGTTACCCACATTTAATATCCGATAGTGCATTGGTTAAGATTACATCAAGTAAAAAGATACATGTATACTTTACAGTAAAAAAAAAACACCATTGTGGAGTGAGAAGAACTTTACAAATGGAGGATGTCTACTTGTTCAAACTTAGG
This sequence comes from Vachellia pachyceras, assembly GCA_025593235.1. NCBI lineage: Eukaryota > Viridiplantae > Streptophyta > Magnoliopsida > Fabales > Fabaceae > Vachellia > Vachellia pachyceras. Next base: position 19,844 of record JANTPZ010013339.1, read on the forward strand.
AGATGACAAATAAAAATCTGATAAGTGATATTTTCATAAATAAAGCCTTTTTTACGCTTTTGGATGAGGAGATGAAAGGGTTCAATTTATAAAACCAATAAAATTGAAAGTAGAAAAAGAGAGGTACTTAGAAATACCTCATGATTTGGAAATTATTATTATTGCCTCGTTTTGGTTTCCTGCCTATTCGAGCTCGTGATTTGCCAGGTAAGGGCTTAGCACCCTCACCAGCAAGCCACAAGGTTTCAAGGCTTCCAATAACAAAATGTAATCTCTATATTCAATCCATGAGAGAATGGATTTCCTACTAAAAGTTTTTACTTCTAGCAGGAACATCTAATTAGATAATTACAAAAATTAAACTATACCTTTGTATGTATATAACTAAAAATAGTTTATTTAACCAATATAAGGAAATTAAAAGTGTTAGAATAATTGTAATTCAATGAAATTTGTGATCCACACAAAATGAGAGGTATTTGGAAATACCTCATGGGAGAGAATTGAGAGCGTCTTAGGTTCATAATCCACGGTGCCATCTCGAACTTGTGACTCGATTGATGTAAGCAAAACGCCTCATCACCAAAACGTCACAGGTTCAAGAAGCAAAATTTAATGCATTTTCAAACAAGAAGTGCTTACTATTTTGGGTTTGAGAAGTTATTTACTTGCATGAACACACGTTAAGGTAGATTAAACTATTTGAAGTATGACTAAGGGCTTGTTTAGAAGTAATTTGACGGATTCTGAGATAAAACCTAGATTTTAGAAAATAAAGTTTTTGGATAAAACCTAAGTTTTAAAACTAAACATAAGTTTCAAGAATAACATCCAAACAAACTCTAAAAGGGATAAAGCAAAACCTAAGTGGACGCGCATGATCTCTCAGTTAACTATCCAAGACTTTGGTTTTTTTATCGAGTTTAATGAGATTGCATGATCTCTCTAATCAACTCCATTTCTTTGTTGCTATCTTACAAATATTTATAGGCTCAAGTATATTTAATAACTTAATTGTCATTTTTTAGTATGCAATAATTACTTAAAGTAGATTTATATTAATAACTAGTGGTAAGTTGGTTTTATGTACTTGAGATTTGAATTTGGATGGTGTAAATTATTAGTTTAAATATTGAAAAATTAATTTGAAAAGAAATAATCAATATAAATATTTTTAAGTATTATATTTGGTTTCCTTAATCTTTCATAGAAAAGTTAACTAGATTTTATATTTAAGACTGGAGGTAGTAAATAGATAATGACTCTTGTTTGTTTCTTTGAGATACTATATCTTGTGTAGGAGGAGGATTGATCTATTCCTTCAATTACATTATTTTTTTTATCAACTTCAATTACAGTTATTTCCAAACTTGTCTTTTATAAGACTTAATAATGATTGCCAAGAATAACAAGTACGTGCTTCACGCACTTGAAAATAAGTAGACGCTCATTTTTCTACAGATGAAAGACCTAAACACGATTCAACAAAAAGAGGGCAAAAGAGAAATCCAACAAGATCCAACCAGAAGAAAGTAGAAACCATAGCATCTAAAAAAAGTCATTCTAACACATGAAATCAGTCACCCGAAACACTGCCATGCACTATCTGATCAACAGACAACATACTGGGAAGGAAACATTGAAATCTACAAACTCGTTTTCACAGATTGAGGAATTACTATAGGACTCCTCACTTTGTGCTTCCCATCAGTCCAAATCAACTCTCCAAATGAAGGCTCTGATGTTTTGGCTGAACGTCTTGCCTGCAAAATGACCATATAGCTCTTCTTTTGGTTTGTTCTCTTAAAGCTCAAAGTCTTAGGAAGAACAACAACCTCAACTCCTTTTGGGGCTTTGACATTTACAGTATATATGCTTGGAGGCCCAACATTTGTTACTTTACGAGTAACATTTATAGGTTTCACACCTATAAAAGGCACTGTTATAGAAGGGTAGTTGAAATCTTCTAACCTATAAGATTTAAGGCATTTGTATGGCTTGTTATAATTAATGGATTCAACAATTCTTTCCTCGTAACTAGAAGCACATAACAAGTTGAGGTAATCAGATGCCTTCAGATCATAAACAAGTCCAGGGTCCATAGCAAGGTTAGGATTAATGTGTCCTGAACCATAATGAAATGGAGTTGCTACTTCACCATCATTTTCATCTACAATTGGCCCATTCGTGTTATCATGGGTGGTTGCTGGATGGACATAAGTTTTAGAAAGTTTTAAGTTAGTACTAAAACAAAAGTAGGAAACCATAAACATGACAATAGTGCTTCGTGCATGCGATATACCAGTTGTCATAATCGCTGATTTTATGGTAGCTGGACTCCATTTAGGATGACGAGTTTTGATAAGACCAGCAACGCCGGCAACATGAGGACATGCCATGGAGGTTCCTGAGAGAATATTATAGTCAAAGCGACCTACATCTGAAGCTAGGTTGGTGGGACTTGCCCCTGATGAATAAGCAGCAATTATATCTTGACCTGGTGCAGTTACATCAGGCTAAAATTAACAAAAAATAAAAAAAAACCGTCAGGAATCACAAAACTCATGAACCAAGTTGATTGAAGGAGTTCGATGGTTTGAGAATTTATAACCTTGAGGATTGACGGAAGAATCAAGTTGGGTCCCCTGGATGAGAAGGCAGAAACTTCTGGAGCTGGCTTTATTGGGACAAATGTTTTTGCGTTATTCAAGAAAGCAACAAGGTTCCTACAAAGTATGTATTAATGTAGCCCTGTTATCCCAAATAAGTTCAAAACAATTTTAAAAGGATTGGTACATGAGAAAGATGTATAATAGTTACTTGATATCAAAAGGATTTTTTTCTTGTTGGGATGTATTGTTAGACTTGCTTGGATGTTCATATGTTGGAACATTGGAAGTATCTATAACTTGAGCATCCGCTGTCGCGGTATTCAATTCATTATCATTTTGCAAGATCATCTTCAAAGCACCTGCACGCTTTGCTTCTTGTCCTTTATCCACAGGCCTTAAACTCCTTCCTCTTCGGCAAACCAATATGCTGCCTCTTACTTTGTTCGGATCAAGTGTTCCAGGTTTGCAATGATCACTACGGTAGGAACAAAATGTTTCTATTCATACTGAGATATAATCATTTGATAGTTAAACACACTTGAAAAATCTAATCAAGAATGGGGAATATGTTCTTACGCATCATCAAACGTAGCATTAGAAAGCCTAACATTACCAGCAATCAGCACAGGAAT
>JANTPZ010013344.1:0-15265 GCA_025593235.1 Vachellia pachyceras
ATCAGTAAATTCTGGTGTCTTGAGCTGAGATGGATTCATTATCAGATCCTTCCATATAGCTCTAAACTCAGGAACATGAAACAAATTTTGTAGTAACCAAACGACATCCCTCCCAATCTTCAAACATAAATGGAATTCTTCCCTCACTATTTTGACGCATAAATCAATCTCTAACCGCTTTAGAGCCCCTAACTTCTCATCATTTGGTGACCTACAATGATCAGCTAATAGGCGAAGAAACACATACAATGCACTTGACAAAACAAGCGGTTCTTCTTCTAATATGTAATTCCACTTATCTAGAAAGAAGTTAACCAACTCAAAACACAACCACAAATTGCCATCACTAAAATCTCCTTCAACAATTTGCCTCAAAAGGGACACCAACAAACCATCAAAACCTACTGCTAACACATTAACCATTTCCTTGGTAGCCCAAATCAGCTGATTTTTCGCTGACAAGACAACCTTTGGGTACAACTGGTGAACAATTTTGATGAGCAAGTAAACAAAAAATGCGTAACCATCAGAAACAATAGCATGTAAGTGCTTAATATGGGTTTTGGCAAAATGGGGTTCATACAAAATACCGTAGAGGATTGCCTGATTAAGCTCCAAGTACTCATCAGGATTCGGGATAGTTAAGGAGAATGGAGGCCTTAATTTTGGTTCAAGAGATTCAAACGCTTGTCTAAGAGAAAGCTCAATTTGATTTTCGGCTTCATGAGATGTCCCCTGAGTGAACCTTGAAAACATAACAGATTGCTCTGGTAAATACCACGGATGATCAACCAAGAAACTGAAAAGCACAATAGCGAATGGTAAGCTGATTGAGAAGGTAAAAGCAAATGAAAAGCCAGAAAACTCACTTATTGGCCTTGAATTCATGGCGGTTCTAAGATCCGCATGCTGAGGGAAAGAACCAATAGTGGTAGTTGGAAGAACAGGAAGATTCAATTTCTTTTGTTGAGCATCCAACCTTGCAGTCACATTTGTGGCCCTCTGGTGATCGGGACCCTTCAAACCAGCAGCCTAAGCAGCCAAAAAACAACAATTTAGGAATACATTTACAAAATATGGATCATGAAAAACAGAAATAACAAAATTTATGATCCTCAAGCAGGCTTACAGCCTTTTGGACAGCCTTGTTTGTCACCCTCGGGGAGGACATCCTTGAAGCCAAAGCATAATTATGAGCGGTGAGAAGCTAAAAATAACCCTAGTAAATTAGCAAAGTAATCAACACTTAAAGAGGAAAGATATTTAAAACTTTGAAACATTATAGCTTTTCAAAATAGAAGAATATCATACACCCCATTAAACAAAAAGACTTTCTTTCAAAACGCAGGAACTTCTTTTCCTTTTCTGATAACAAAAACGCAAGAATTTTAACTGGAGAGAAATAAATTCCAAGAAGAAGCCAAAACTTCATAAGAATGTGAGGTTTTTAGTTGTAGTTTATTGTCATCAAACATTTAATTATTCAAATTAAAACAATTTTGGCAGAGAAATTGTACCTCATCTTTTTGTCCAGACAAAGCCTTGGCCAAGGCATTTACTTCAACTGCCTTTTGTGCTGCAAACGCAAGCCAAGACTTGATCTCTTGGTCCAACCTCGTTTCATTCAGCAGATCAACCGCAGTGTGAAGAAGAGAACAAGATGTAGAGTCCACTACGCGGTCTGCAGAAAATGACAACACAAATTTTAGCTTCAAGTGTCATAGTAATTAACAACTATTGTAATCAATAATGAATACTGTTAGAACCCCATTTGTTGGTCAAACCTACAGCAGAAAACACAGGAGGATGCAAAAGGGAACATGGGTGGCTGTATATTAAAGGAGACAGGAGGTGGCTGCATATAAAAGGAGACAGGAGCTTTATATGATTCCATTTGACTTCTTCATTTCCTACTATTTTGGAGATAAGGATCATTTTATAGAGTATGCCATGAGCTTTAGGTTTATCTGCTGTAACATGTACTTTAGGAGATCTGTCATGCGCATTTTGGCCATTTAAGCCGTGGTCGGGAGGTAAGCCATATTTTTTTGTATTAGTGTTGAGAGAAGGGTGCTGGTTTTCCAGATCCTTTAAGTTGTGAATTTCATAGTGGTTGTGGGAGTTATCTCACAGATTGAGGTAGTGGAGTGATCTCACGAGAGAGCATTTTGAGCATTAATATTAATTTTCTTATTGTTCTCACTAATTTAGTTAGGTCACAATAACTGGTATCTGGGCACTAGAAGCCGGATAGAATGGAAGCCAGAGACTTGAGTAAGCTCAGCATCAGAGAACTGAGGCAGATTTTGGAGGCAATAACATATAACCAAAATGGAGATGCCTTGAGAAGCACCGGAGTAGAGAAGGATGTAGGGAAGTCCAAACAACTAGAAAGACCCATGTTTACCAGAGAGGCTCCCCTTGGGTGGCTCGATACGGTGGAAAGATATTTTCTCATATCTTTACAGCTGAGAACGAGAAGTTGGAGGCTGCTATGGCATGTCTTGAAGGAAAAGCTCTGAACTGGTATTATTGGATGGAAACCAGAGCACCACCAAGCAGTTGAACAGAGTTCAAGAGGGGATTACTAAGATGGTTTCATTGGCGGCCATTCCGCAATGGCTTGAAGGCTGAGACGAAGAAAGCATTAAGAAAAGAGAAAGAAGAGAAGCTGCCGGACGAAGAACAGACAGATATAGAAGCGAACAAGCAACAGAAAGATGATGAAAAAGAAGAGGAAAAGCAACCATATGAACAAGACGAACAAGAGAAGGATCCTACTACTGAAAAACAATTAAAGTTGCAATTTTTTTCAGCAGAAGAAAATCCTGAAGACGTCTCCGCCAAAGAAGAGATAAAAATTGAAGCCTTTCCAGTCTTAGAAGCAGCCGGAATAGCGCCAACTGTTCCTAGAGGTGTCCGAGAAGAATCGAATACGGAGGGGGAGACAGAAGGGAATGTCAAAGGCGCACGAGTAACACGAAGACTCGAAGAGAACACGATGAGGGGGGAAAAAATCAAAAATCGGCACGGGCAAGACGGGGGTGGTGAACCGGGTCAAGCAGATCCGATGGGGCACAAGCCTTAAAGGCTGGTGGGAGGAAAAATATATTGGGCCTTATTTGACAGTTACTGACAATAGAATTAGTTGGGCCCAACAAGTAATTCATCTTACACATTTTCATTTTAACCCCGCCCTATTTGTGTATCCAGAAAAAGAAAAAGAGACCACCGGTTCACGATGAAACGCAACGTTTCTCAATGCCAAGGGAGTCTTCGCTCTCCTACGCACCAGCAAGGCTGCTTGGAAAGCTGTTTCGCTTGGGGAATTCCCATGTAGCAACTCGAGGAGAGGTGGGACTTGCTTTGGACCGTTATGGGCTGTTTCGACCACTCACTAGAGGGAAGAACCAGCAAACAAGTCTTTCTCATTTGTTGGTCAGCGCCGTAGAGGAAGAAAAAGAGGTGGAGCATGGGTGTTGAGATTTTGTCCCCCTTTGAAGCTGATAAGACAAGGAACAGTGAGTTCAAGGTTGCTCTTTTTAAAGATTGGGTGCTGGGTTCAAAGGCTTATTCATTTTAGTCTGGAGATAAAGATCATTTTATAGAATATGTCATAGGCTTTAGGTTTATCTGCTTTAACATATATTTTGGGAGATGTTTCATGTGCTTTTTAGACTATATATTGGCCCATATATTCCTTCCATCAACTACACCAGCGAAAAGAAATTTTCCTGCTGGAAATCCTTCCTTGATCAAATGAGGGTAGGGTCTTCGCTCCACGAACAAGGCCAACCCATATGCAGTAACACCCTTCAAAGAGGAAATGGCATGTATTCTTTAGCAGTAACATCAGCAAAGTATGTTTCTATCAGGACGTTTAGACCAGAAAAGGATGACTCCATCTCTCCATATGCATGGGTAGATGCTTGTAGCTGGTGAGCATAAAGATCCTTCACAAGGGTGGGTTCATCAAACTGGATCCAAGTAGCACCAGCTGCCTTCAGTTCAGCCACAACCTCCCTTCAAATTACAAAAGCAAAATTGGGTAGTTGTCGTATGTATACAAGTCAACTGTCATTAAAATTAACAAATAGGTAAAATCATACTTGTAGACCGGAATGATCTTGTTGATCACTGATCAGTGACTGAAGAGAAAATGATCTATCGACACCCTTCGCTGGTTTTGACAGCAACAGAAAGGACACAGGTCCAACAAGCACCGGTACGGTATCAATTCCTAGCTGCATGGTAGGGAGTACAAAAATGTAGAAATATCATAGAATGAAAAAAATGATTAAAAAATAATCAACTTCTTTTTTTTACAACTTAAAATTACTTTTCTAATGAGCAGAGCATGATCAGGAAACTAAAGGGCAAAAAAAAAAAAGAGAAAACCAATTGTGTGGATTTCTTTAACGTAACATCCAGCTGTTGATTTTAAACTTGCCTTAACTATATTTTACTGCCCCATGTGATGCACGGGAAGCAATAAAAATTAACAGCAATTGAATGTTAAGTAAGCAATCACTTGGTATTATTACAGATATTGATAAAAAAAAAAAAGCTGTTGTTGATTAATTATTCAATCACAAGAAAAACCAATAGATCACCTGAAGTAGAAAAATCAGTAAAAGCCTCTTTGAGGCAGTGTTTGGGATAGCGGCCAGGCGAGCCCAAATTCGCTTTTAGGGCCCAAAAGCATGATTGGGCTTATTTAGAGCATTTGGATCAGCGTCTTCACCGAAGGGCTGCGGGCAAAGGAGCTTTGGGCCAGAAGGAGAGGGCACGGTGAGGCAGTTGGAGCAATAAATCACGGTGGACTTCATACAGTTGGAGCAATAAATCACGGTGGAGTTCATACAGTTGGAGCATTACTGTGGTCATTATTATGACTGTTGGAGCAATAAATCCCGACCAGCTCCTTCTTCTAGCTGTAAGCGTGTATCCCCTGCATTCGCGTGATCTCGTAGCTTTGTCGTTCTCCAAAAGTTGCTTCCAGCTCCGTCGCATCGACCGCCGCCGTCGAGTCAACGTTGGTAGGTGTTTTCTTCTTCGCCTTTAGTTGGTTTTTGCTTCCGCCATCGATTGAAAGTTTCAAATCTGTTTTGGATCCTGCTGCTACTTCGGACTGACTGAAAGTTGCAGACCTCACGTTCCACTTTTGGATAAGCTCATCGTCCCATTTTGCAGCTAAAGACAGGTAAAAATCTCAGCTCCTTTAGATATGTTGGTGGTTGATGCTTTCGATTGCTCTATTTCTTCATTGGACATTTGGTTATTGTTGTCGTCGTCATGCTTCTTCTTCTGCTTTTGATTGCTCTGTTTCTTCATTGGACATTTGGTTATTATTGTCGTTGTCATTCTTCTTCTTCTGCTTTCAATTACTTGTCGACTTGTTTCTGTCAAAAAAAATTGGCTGTTGGTTTGCCTCCAAATTTGTTGAAGTTTGTTTTCATTACTTGTTGCCTCCACATTTGTTTTGGTCTTTGTTTTGTGTTTTTTTTGTTATCACTGGCCAAATTTGAAATTGGCTGCGGGTGTTTTGGTCTTCGAAGAATTGGGGTTTTTTTCGAAGTTGATGTTATGAATTGGCTGCTTCCATGATGCTGATGTTCTACTTCCATGTTTTATGCTTAACTGGTTTCTGATAAATGGTTTATGTTATGGTATATGAAGTCATGAACTATAACACGACAAACACACTTATTCATAAGTAAGGCTACATATTACGATGATATACTTGTATTTTGTATGTATGTGTATGAAGCGAATGATGATATAATGCATGAATAGATTTGGGCACAAACACACAACAACACAGAGTGTGAGTGTTCCCCCTTGTTTAGCTAGTATAAACTCTGCCTATGCTGAAAGACATTCAGCTGCTTTGAAAACTGAGGGAGCAAAGGTTGTGGGATTGGCAACTAAAAGATGCGTATCGTTTATCAATTTGAATGTGGGAATGTTTAGGTTCAGTTTTTCTATTGCTATTCATAGGAACCTCAGCTAAGAAAAAAGACTGCTAATATTAGTGTGCTTGATGGAACTTCTTTTTTTATCATTTATAATTACGACCTGGTAATGGTTTTTTCTTTTTGGTTATATATTTCTCAGTACTTTGAATATTTTGTTTGCACTTTTTAGATGTGGCATGATAAGATTTTAAGGAATCATTGTGACAAAAATGAAGGTGCAAGTCAATCATCTCTTTGTACATAATGTTGTAGGAACTTGCTTAAAACTTTAACTATGTATTTTGGTGAATGTTATAGGAACTTACTTAAATATGTATTTGATGAATGCTTAAATATTTTATCCTGACACTTTTCTTTAACTACTAACAGGTTATTTAGTCTATGGCTAATTGGAATGAAGTGATGCGAGGTTGGATGGAGGATGAGGAAGACAATAAAATAGATGAAGTAGGGATGTATAATGAAGTAGATCCATTGCAATTGCTTCCACTTGGAAATGAACAGATGACACAACATTTACAGTTAAGTGAAGTAATGTCTCAATATGTGATGATGTATGACTGCAAAGAGCCATGTAGAACAAGTGAGCAGACATGTCATTCATGGGTGCAAGAAGTGTTGCAGGGCCATCCTAAACTGTTTCATGAACTGTTTCGAACGGAACAACGTTTATTCAACTTTTTATGCTCTAAATTGATTGAACATGTGTTACAAATGTCTAGGTTCATGGGAGCTCAAGAAATGGTTGCATTATTCTTGATCATAGTTGGGCATGGACACAGAATAGGATGGTAAAAGAGAAGTTTCAACATTCAGGAGAAACTGTCAGTAGACATTTTCATAAAGTATTGAATGCTTTCATTGGTTTATCCATTGAGATTATCAAACCACAGGACACAATGTTTTCTTAGTACTATTCGAATATAAGAAATGATCAACAATATTGACCATTTTTTACTGATGCAATAGAGGCAATTGATGATACTCACGTACCATGTAAAGTTAGGGTTGCTCAGAAAGATAAGTATATCGGCAGAAAGGGATATCCAACACAGAATATCATGGCTGTATGTGATTGGGATATGTGTTTTACCTTCGTCTTAGTGGGTTTGGAAGGTACTGTGCTTGATGCTCGTATTTTCCATGCTGCACTCTCATATCCTTCTATGAATTCCCCCATCCACCGCTAGGTATGTTTTTAGCACTTTAACAATTGTTATGCAAGCATTTTATATTTTCATTAACTTACAACTTGTCAAAAAAAAATTTAATCATACATTAGAAAAATATTATTTGGTTGATGATGGCTATCCAACTCCAATAGGATATCTAAGGCTGTATAGACGTCACCGTTATCACCTTGCAGACTTTAGACGACAATCTGGATTTTGAAATAGTAATGAGGCCTTCAACTATTATCATTCAAGATTGAGGTGTACAATCAAAAGAATTTTTGGGGTTTGGAAGAATAGATTTGCAATTTTACAAAATATGTCAGCATACAAGTTCCAAACACAAGTTCGTATTGTATGTGCTACATTGGTTATACATAATTTTAACATACATAATTTTAACAGAAGAAATTATGAGACCGATGAGGATTTTTTGAGAGTTGAAGTGAAAATATTATGGAAGACACTGATGATCCTGACACAAGCGATGCATTTTTACCAAATATAATATCATATTCAACACAGATGCGTCGTGTTTGTAATGCAATTAGAGACTAAATTGTAGAAACTTTACGATCAAATTAATTATTTTATATTACTGCTTAGTAGAACAATTGTATGATGCAATTATTTATGTGATATTAGTAATTAGTTGAAAGAAATTTTCTTTTTTCTTGATATTTAATTTACATATATTTCAATTTACTCCATTTTTATTTTTTTTATCATTGTCTTTATCCTCAAAATTATCACAAAGAGCTAAAATAAAATATATGAATATGTCGCATTTAATGATACTCATGTCCTGTTATGTAATTTATCACAAAAAATCATTTCTCAAAAATTTATCTAAATGGTTTCTCCTTTTAAAAAAGTTACTTTTCCAATGCTAATTTAAATATAAATCACGTTTCATTTTTGACTTCTACTCAAAATTTATTTTCTAAAATAACTTCTATCAACAAGTCATTTCTTTCACTGCTAATCTAAACAGACCCTCAATTTCATTCACTGCCTTGTGGGACACATAGGAGAATGTAACATCTGGACACAATTCAAGGACGAGACAGTGGAAGCACCATAAGTAGTTTTAGTTGCATTACCGTTCTTTACACACACATTTATATACTTCAAAATTCATTATGGATGATAATAATAATTAGATGAATCATTCAAGTATAAGATAAGTGGATCTGAAAGGTCCACTGTCACACTATAAAAATTAGAGGTAACTGACATAAAATATGAGAAAACTCACTCATTAAGCTTGCGATTTGTAAATATGTACTATTTGTCAAAATGCTAAATATTACGATATACATTTTCTTTTCCTAAAATTCATATATAATGATATATCTAACATTATCAAAATATAACAAAATCCCATGGACCCTACCTATAGACTACATGGAGTGTCTAACATTAAAAAAATAGATAAGTTTTTATACACCAAGTAGCATTTACAAAATAAATCAATGACCTTTGTAACAATAAGAAGGTTATTCACTACTCAACCAGATGCACAAGGTCAACAGAACTATTTGAAGTCAAAGTGAATTTTTTTTTTGTGAATAACGTCCTATTTATACATTTAATGAAATTGAAGGAAACAATCCAAGAAGTTAACTTTGATAAATAACATAATACTAAATTTCAATTTTTGCAGTATATAATCAAAAGATCATTGAAACTGCATAAAGATCATTAATAAGATAATTTCAAATACGTAATACAACAACATAATTGACAGAATTGATTTAACAAGATAACTCTCAAGCTCATTTTGTGTGAGGACTTAGACAGAACGAGCACATGCGTGAACATATATAGTCTACGAGGGTAAGTAACAAATCCGGGATGGTTTAAAGCCCATGAAAACAGGCGCGAGTGATACTCACGAAACCCATGAAAACAATCCACATGTGTTGGCCGTCACATAAGGCTAGCAACACCTGAACACCCTCCTAACTAGGTATGCCATGACATGTTAAGGGCTAATAGAACTATCGTTAGCGCTTTTAGTCCCTTCAAAAAAATTCTTAAAGCATTCATGAAATCAATTTACTCTTTAAAGGCATAAAGCCACTTCTAACAAAAAAAAAATATTTTGGGCTATTTTATAATAAGGATCCTAATATGAAAATTTACAATTAATATCTCCAAAAACCATTTTCAAGTATGTATAGAGTATATATCATTTAAATATAATTTCTTTCTACTATCTTTATACACGAAATCAATAGTGATAAAACATCTTGTCAGACCATAAATACAATACATTGAAAATCCACTATAGAACAAGTTTAACTTATTTTAAAACAACTTAAATAAATATAATATTTCAACTTATGCAATAATTAAGATTTCCAAAAGTTTTCCGTTCAGTCCAATATAAACAAAAATTAAAGAATAATAAATGAGATTAAACAAAATCTTTAAACCTTATTTTTTTACAATATCAAAGATACGATAAATAATTCATGTAAACTTTCATGAATGAAATCATACTCAAAATGTGGCAATTAAATTAGAAATATGAAAGGTAGTAAAATATACTTTATAAAAAATATAATACATGACATTATTCATTCACTTACTAAGCTTTCAACATAAGCTCATTCCTTAACCTTCAGCTTCCAACTTATCTTCTTCTCCTCCTCCTAACAATAACATATAAACATACTCAATCCACAATATATTATCTAAAGGAATCTCTCGTAAGAAAATTTAATGAGCAAACATCTAAACGAGTCTTTCTATCTTTTAAACATTTCATCGAACACTTGATGAACTTTTAAGATTAGCTTACACAATAAATTCATAATTTCAAGCCAACAATGTATTCCTTACACCTAGAGAACTCCGGCTTTTGATCAATCTTTAAAAACCCATAACTTAATTTACAGAATTCCAAATGTAGCGATTCAAAGTTCTATTTAAAGCTATTTTCATCCTCTATAAAGGAAAAAAATAATAACTAGTATCATAATTTTCTCCTCAACTCATCAAACCAATGAAATTGTCTACTGCTTCATCAAAAAAAATATTATTTTTCAGTTTTTCTAAACCAATCTAAAAAATTCATAACTTACATATCTAAGTAATATGTTCAATGACTTATTTTAAAGCTTGATATGTGTACCAAAGGCTCATCCAAATTTCACAGGTTGAGGAGGTCGTTTGCCATGAAATTTATCCTTCACAACATTACTATTAAATCTGGAAATTTTCCTAACTTCAGAGAATATTACTCATATGCACATACAACCACAAATTCACATGCAAGATCAGAAAATTGCAACTCAAAGGTTGATGCTCTTCGAAAACAGTGGTCCTGAAAAGAAACTGAAACCCATGCCTCAAACAACACAAAATCATTGAATTTATCACATGAAAAAGCTTGATTTAACCTGTGGAAGTACCCATCTTTATATACCGAAAGCTATTCAGCCTTACCTCTAGATTCTCAGCATTTATAAAATTTCTTTAATTTTTACATACCTGGAATATCTTTATTACAAAATTTCAAATTTTAATTTTTCATCATATTTATTGAAGTTAACTTATTTTCATCAATTTTTGCTTAAGCACGTGAAAATATATTATATACATAAAAAATATATTATTGTTTATAATATAAAATGTATAAATTTAAAAGATGAAAAAAATCGTTTAAAATTATAATTTAACATTTTTTTCTACAGATATTTACATAATATATATTTATTAAAGAATTAATCGAATTTCAATAGATTTGTTCATGTCTACGTTAACCAGATTATTTAAGCTTATGCTAAGAACATTAAAAAAATAATTACAAAAATAAAAAAGAAAAATTAAGAAAAAGGTAAAAAAAACTTAAATTGTATGAATAAAGTTTAGTCAAAAAAAGGTCTTGTTTATTTCATCTGCAATTCGTGCACCAAACATTTTGTTGCCAAGATGCAGGAGAGTGAAGCTTCTAAAATCCTGTCATAATTATTTTTTACCTTAGCCCATCGAACAACTTTAATACATTCATAACCCTAAAAAGATTCAGAAGCATTATCTTCTTTTCCATTGTTTTTCTTAAAATAAATGGGAGAATTGGGGGAAATATAATCCCATTGATAAATTAATTAGAAAATGTAATCTGTCTAACGTAAAGGTCAATTACATTTGCATAACGTGGAAGCTCAGTTACATACCGTGGAAGTTCAGTTGCATACCGTGGAAGGTCAATTGTCTTTGCATTTGTAGGAAATTTTATGTGACGAAGTTTCCCTATAACCAACCTTCCAATTTATGCAACTGATATTCCACGATATATATAACTAAACTTTCACATTATGCAAATGTAATTGACATTTCACATTATGCAGATCTCATTCTCCAATTAATTTGTTAATAAGGCTTTTCCTCAATTCTCCCAAAATAAATTCATTTGGAGCTTTAACAACCATCCAAAGATTAACTGGAAATTTAGCATTAAAATTATTAAATAAATCCCTACCACAATATCTGTGCCATGAGTTTGAAAAAAAAATTCAGCCAAAGAGCCAATCCCTATATCTAAAAAACATCACATAAAAATCAAATCATAACATATATGGACTGAAAATATATAACTTTTGGCTATTGCTTGTAATAATATAATGATTAATTCCTATTGAATCATTCAAATATTCCAAGAAAAATCTCCAATACTCCTTACACTCAAATACTCTGTATGCTAATGGATATAGGCCGTTAATGGCAGAATTTTGACAACCATTAATGTGAATTTCAGGTTGACCATTATGTTTCTATATCACTTAAAATAGAATCATCAACAATCCTTTCACCTTGAATAATTTCATCTTCTTCTTCTTCTTTACTATCATCATGATCATCTTCTTTCAGCATGAGTATATAATTTAACAATAGGATATTCCCTTTTATCACAGTTATCCAAGGTACAGGAAACCGGACCGGTGATTGAACCGGTCAAGGTAGTGGGTCAGACCGGTGAGGAATAAAAAATAAAAATATATTTTAATATTCCAAAAATTTTAAAAGTTAAATAGTAAATAAATTAAATTAATAAATTCGTGGAGCAGAGCTGACGCAGAGTGGTGCAGTTTAATGTAATTACTAGATTGTGAAAGAGAGAGGTGTAAAGGAACTAGCCTTTCAGATGATCTTCAAAATCTTCTCAGCCATGCCTCCTTTGAAGATACAGCCCATTGATATTCCTAAGCTAATTAAAGCAAAAAGCTTTAACTTAAAAAGATAGAATAAAGAGAGGACATGATGTATATCAGAACATAGAGAATAGAGAATCATAGCGCTTCTTCTTTTTTTAGTCAAAAGTAGAAAGTGGTACAGAACAGCTAGAAAAAGGAGAAAGAACAAGAGGAGAAATGACAGGATGAAAAAGTCGACTTCAATTCCCAGAAACTGAAGGATACAGCCGTAAGAAACGATTTCGTGAAACCAGTGCTAAACTCACAGTTCAGGAGGCTGTTCGTGTTCAATCGGCATTCTCCAAGCGTTCTGAAGACTTCTTTGGCGGTGAAGCTCAGAATCAGAAAGATGGAGTAGGAGGCTCGGAGTTCAAGCTCAGCTCAGTTTGCTTGGCTAAAATGGTGCAGAATTTCATGGAGGAAAGTAGCAAGAAACAGCCACTGGCACAGAAATGCGGTCGCAATCGTTGCAATTGTTTCAACCGGAACGGTAACGACACTTCTGACGATGAATTCGACTTGTTTGGTATTTTCGGTGAACCAAACTCCGACGGATCATTCAGTGATGCTGCCGACTTACTTAAGGTAAATGTCGCTAACTCATCCTACATTTCCCTTGCGATTTTGCTTGGTTACGATTGTTCCATCTGTAAATCCAAATGGGACAAAATCCCATCTTGCCCGGCTGGTACCCTTTTCTTCCTCAAATTTTCTGAATATTTTAAGAAATTTGAATTGGAAACAGAAATTGAGAAATAGCGTAAATGACAAAATGAAAAAAAAAAGTAACCCAACCACCCAACTCGACTGTTCAGACGGGTTACTCCCGGGTCAATCCGGGTTGACCCGGTCCTTACTGACTCGGAGTCAGTCACTGAATCGGACCGACTTTCTGGCCGTTTCACCGGTTTCCGGTTCGAACCGGTCGGTCCGGTCCGGTTTCACACACCATGCAGTTATCAATATCTTCAAGATGTAATATATCATCCTACAATAATGGAAAAAAATTTTGAAATTAAAATAAGAATGAAGTGCATATTTTATGATTGGGAAAATTAATATTTTGATTCTTTGATCAAATTGTAATTCAATCCCTAAACTTTGATTCAATGCAACTCAATCCATGAAGTTTGACTCACTACAACTCATTTTCTATAACTTTAACCATTTTATAATTTAATCCTTAATTTTTTAATTATATATATGCTTTATTTTTTAAATTATAAGGATTGAGTTATAAGGATTGAAAGTAGTACTTTGTTCGAATGAGAAGCTCTCTTGTTAACTTCACTAAACTACCTCTATTTTGGTAGTAAGTTCATTGTCCATTAATTCATATGTTCAGATTTTTATAATAAAAGTCACATCATCTGGGGTAACAGAAGCATAAATAGCAGTTACTCTTGTCTTTTTTTCCATTTTTTTATTCTATAGTTACCCTTGCATTTTTAATTTAGGAGATTTATTGTAAGGTCCCATAGAATGAACTAATTTATCAAAAGGTCCCAAGAGTTATTAATGGCACTTACTCCACTTGTCAATGGTACTCATCGTCTTGTCATTGACAACCTCTTGAGACCTTTTCATAAATAACTTCCTTCTATGAGACCTTACAATAAATCTCCTTTTCAATTTTCGTTAGAATTCTCTTGGATACATAATCCCCTAAAACATTCCTAAATTCATTCACATTGATAATATAATAGGGGAAATTAATCATTTACTCCTTTAACATTTTCCTTGGTTGTAACTCAATCCCTAAACTTTAATTCAGTGCAACCTAATCCAAGTAGTTTTGACTCAGTTATAACTTAGTCCTTGAATTTTGACTTACTGAACTCAGTCATTGTAGTTTTTAACTATTTTATACATTATTAACCATATTTTAGAAAATAAATCATATATATAATAAAATATTAGAAACTAAATTATAAAATGGTTAAAATTATAGGGACTGAGTTGTAGTGAGTCAAAGTTATAGAGACTAAGATGGACCAAGTTAAAATTAAAAAACTGAGTTACAATAGGGTCAAAAATTATGAGACCAAAAGATTAAATTTCCCATGTAAATCCGTATCTCCTTCCAAATGCACTTTACCTTTAGGAACATACTCAAATCTTTTTCCCTTGACATTCTTAACTATGTCAAGAATTTCAGGTTTTTCTACGTCACTAGCACTAGCAGAATTTTCATTCAATCGTTTTGTTTTTTTCTTTTTGAGAAATTCTTATATACCCATATTATCCACACTCTCTTCAATAAAGATATTCCAATTATCTTTTTTGTGAATATAATATCCCATAAATTTCTCTTTATTATTTATCTCCTTACATAACTCATTATAATA
This sequence comes from Vachellia pachyceras, assembly GCA_025593235.1. Taxonomy (NCBI): domain Eukaryota; kingdom Viridiplantae; phylum Streptophyta; class Magnoliopsida; order Fabales; family Fabaceae; genus Vachellia; species Vachellia pachyceras. The sequence goes on from JANTPZ010013344.1 coordinate 14,703, forward strand.
AATATTTGCGAGACTATACAACAGAATAATTAAAACATTTTTATTGAAAAGAGCATGCTGATGTGATACTCTAAGAGTATGTAAGTATTTATTTGTTTTTTTAGAAGGAAAAGAATGCTCGGTCCTTTTTTTTTCCCTTCTGAGTTAGCAAACTGTTAAGTAAAATAGGGTTTTAGTATTAAGGATGAATCAGTATATAAATTTTATTTTAATATAAATTTCAATTAAAAATATAGTTGGAGAATCTCCTTGGAATATTCTTAGCAGAGTTAACTGTTTGAACTTGTGTGTATGTTTTCAAAATAGAGATGATGTTAATGTAATTAAAGCAAAACATGAGGGAGGTTAGAGTATTTTACTCAAAATAAAATGCAAAAACCCAATAACTTTTTCTTTCATGTAATATGATATTATGCAATAAGTTTAAAAAAATAGCAAGGTAAATGCTTTTGAAGGTACTTAAAGCAAATACTACAAATTAAAGTTACATAAATATATAAAATAAATCTATCATGTACAACTCTCTGGTTGGATGATAGTGGCCATGTTTGGCTGAGCTTATG
>JANTPZ010013351.1:7650-19727 GCA_025593235.1 Vachellia pachyceras
CCTCACTTCTTTGTAGCTCTTATTCATCGACAGACTCCCACTGGGCTGCTACCCTTTTTTTGCCAACTCCCACTACTCAATACTGTTGAGTTCTTGTCCGCTCGCTTATGTGGACATGAAACTTTCGGGAAAGAATTTTCCTTTTAATATTTAATTTCAATATATTTTTATTTACTTCTTTTTATTTGTATCTTTATCTTCATAATCAAACTTATCACAAATAGATAAAATAAAATATATATGAAAATGTGGCATCTAATGAGGTTCATGCTCTTTTACATAATTTGTCACAAAAAATCACTTTTTAAAAGTTTATCTTTCTAAAAAATCATTTTTTCCACACCAATTCTAACATAAATCACATTATATTTTTTATTTCTATTCAAAATTCATTTTCTAAAATAACTTCTATAAAAAATCATTTTTTTTCACAATTAATTCAAACAGAATAGTAAAAAGAATTCATTGAAAAGACTCGATACCATAAGGTTAGCCGTCAGCCAATCAATGACGAGGAAGTTAAATGACTGAGTAGATTAAATATCAAAAGGAGAAATAAATTTGTCGGTTTTAAATTAAAAATACCAGCTGTTCGCGCAAAAAATAAATTTGAAGAGGCAAAATTACTTGTGGGCTTATTTGACATTATTTTTAAAAAGTCAAAAGTTCATTAAATAATATTTTTCTGTAAAATAAGATAATATTTTTTATATATTTACTTCAATTTGAAAAATATTTTTTAATCGCTATCACTTATACAAGCTTGACTTCGTGGATTGGACTAGAGGAATAATTGTGCGCGTGCGAAATTGGGGGCAGAAAAGAATGTGTAGGCCCCAACAACATTTAATTTAAAAATACACATTTTATTTAATAACAATTATTACTACTAATAATTTTGGAAGGTTTTGAGGTGGGGGGTTTTGGCGGTTAGGGTTTTCCAATGGGTTGGCCTCGGCCTGTGTTCTCTTTTGACGTTACCTGATCCTCTAGAGTTTGGGTCTTCCTGTTTTCCTTGTTAGCGAGTGCCCTCTCCTTCTGCTCTATCTCGCGGCGCAATGTCTCGCTGACGCACCGAAAGGTACTGCGACTCCTCTCTTTCGCTCCGGTATCCTTGAATTCCTTCTCTTTTATCTCTTTTCACCGCCACAATTCCCATTTACTACCTTCCTTATGGTTCAAGTTGCGGCATTGCTTGATTGCTGCCAAAATTGAGGACTGGGGATGCTTTAGAGGCTGTAAATTTATCACATTGTCTATGTACTGAATATACATTCATTTGACATTTTTTCGGGGTTTGATCTGTTTTGTGTGCGTCTTACTGCTTAAGCCGGTCTGCCGGGGCGCAACTAAACCCTCTTTTTCTAGCTGTTTGCGTTGTTTGTTGGAGTTCTGTTTCAAATACTTTTTGTCCCGGTTGTGTTCCATAACATGTATTACTGGGTTATGTTAATTCGTCTTGTTACGTCCAGGGGTTGCCCGAGTAAGCAAGACGAACTGTAAGCAAGTGTTATATATTTTAGCCATTTTTCCCTTGCCCCATCATTTATGTCAAACCTATTCTCGTGAAAAAAGTACATGATTCTCTGAGTATCAGTGGCAGATACTTTTATATTTTTAATTTTCTTTAGGGCATCAATAATGTAGTTGACTGTTAATTCATTTTTTTGCAGGTTTCTGCACTTTTAAGATTTGCGTACTTGAGAACTTTGCAGCTGTGAGTAACCAAAGGAGAACCTGGATTGTTTGTTGTTTATGAAAGATTTGCAGGGATGGATGATTGTTGCCATCAAGTCACGTTCATTGGCCAGCATGAGGAAAATGGAAGTCAATTTTTACTTGACATTCCAAAAGATTTGAAAGATGTTGATAAAGAAACTATTAAGACCGAAACTTTATTTATGCCAACATTTAAGAAAAGAAAGCGACTTAGCCTTAGTCAGCTCAGAGAGATAAAAGCAGGTTTAGGCGGGAAGCAGACACAAACTAGTAGCGTGCTTAAGACAAAGAAGCATGAGAGTAGAGACAGATGGTCATCTGAGAGGTAAAGAGTGCATGTGAGGTTCTTTCTATCTCTGCTTTCTCTTTAATGATACAATATGGTGAACTTAGGCAATCATCTACTGTAGATATAAGCTTGCTGAGCAAAGCATGTGGGAGGTCTTGAAGGCTAAAGGCGCAACATTTGCCAACCCAATCTCCCGACCTGCACTAAGGATGGCTGCCCGTAAACACATTGGTGATACTGGACTATTGGACCACTTACTGAAGCACATTGACGGCAAAGTGGCACCTGGTGGGACTGAGCGTTTTAGGCGGTGGTTTAACACCAAAGGAATCATGGAGTATTGGTTGGAGAGTGCTAACCTAGATAAGGTCCGCCATGATGCTGGGGTGCAGGACCCATTCTGGATTCCGCCATCTATACTTAAAGCAGGCAGTCCCCATCATCAGAATTCTGATTCTTCTGGTGAACTGAAAGCGCTTCAAACAGAAATGGCCAAAATGAAGAAGTATTGAACTTGTATTTCAAGATATTCTTGTATGCTTATTGTTATATATTCATCTAAAATGATGTTGTGTTGCAGAGATATGCAGGAGCTCATAATCAAGAACCAAGAGAAAAATGAAACTAAGATGATGGAGGTGAGTGCTGAATGGTTTAATGAACATCCTCTTTATTGATTTAATTATTTAACGGCCTGATGTTTCTAGCATCACTGCCATCACATGATGATATCTCATGTCAAATCTTTATTTTCAGGAGACACACAAGGAATTAGTAAAGTGGAAAGCTATGACTGAGCAACGCCTAACTGGGGTTTTGACTTCTTTGAAGGGTGTACAGGTACCTAAACATAGCATCATTTTTTACCCTTTCAAATTTATATGACAGTTGCTATGATGTTTTTAGTTGGTTAATTGTTTCATGTATGTGATCGTAGTTTAATCAAGTTTTATATATTCACAGGGCATGTATGGTGATTTGGTAAGTTGGAAAAGTAAAGTTGAGCAACAGCTTTTGGAAATAACAAATAAATTGAGCGATCTGAAAGCATCAAGGGAAGGCACGACCAATCCTCCTTTAGAAAGATGGGAAGATTGGCTTGAAAGCACCAATCTAGAGAATATTCAGGGAGACGATGAACTTATACCATGGTTTGGGAGTACAGAGCTGGTTAATCTTGAGCCAGAAGTTGCCTTCCAAGATCCTAACTCAGCTCTGCCTAATCAGCTGCTCAATGACAATATGACTAACATGAAGAGGTAGTGCATTCAAAGTCAAATTCTCCCGCATCCTCTCTTCTGCTGCTTCCATCTTAGTGACCAAAAGAAAAACTAGCATAACGGGGAAAGGGCTACTTCCATTCTGATATTCTTTATTTTTTGCTTCTGATAATAGCAGTGATTTGCTGGAAATGTTGCCCAACAAACAAGAGGAAGACCAACTTAACGTGACTCCGGATTCTTCTATGACTGTTAATTCAAAGTCAGACCTTGACAACTCGGTGATGTTGTTTCAGGTGATGTTTGTTTTCGCGTATCAAGTACAATCATGTACAAGGTGCTCCTACTCTTCTGGTTTAATGTTGATTTAGTGTGTTCTTTCCTCACAGGAGATGCTCACGGACTTCTTTAAATGGAAAGACAAGATGGAGAATCAGATGGCCGAGTTATCAAATTATGTATATGGAATGCTGGCGACCAAGTAGCTCCCCTTTGCAGTATCTAGTTTAGGTTATAGGATTTTAGCCACCATCCGTATGTTTTCTTTGCTAATCTTTAGATTGATAGGATTAGATATTGTACAGCGTTGACTATCTGGTCTTGAAAGACCTTTTCCAAACACCCAAGTTCATTAAAAGCTTCATCTGACCTGCACCATGCAGCAAATTGTTAATATGTTGGACTGGCCTTACATTGAAGTTTGGTTATGCATTAGGGTAGATCCTTAGGACCGCTATGTTAATTGCCGTTGACCTGCTTAGTTAAGATTCAAGTTACTCTTAAATATAGGATTGATCCTTTAAAAGTAGGCTGTAGTCCTATTTATGGGACAAGTTGACATACTTATATATAGAATTTTAACCGGGCAATCTATCAGGTATTGTGGGTTCATTATTATTATGCTGAATCAGTATCTCAAGTCTGCCTCTTCTTTTTCGTATCTTTGTCCACATTTATTTGCGTGAGAAGTGACAGCGAGCGCGAAGGTATTGTTTCATTTTATAATTCTTCTTAGACGTTCGCCTTAAGGCCTTGTGTGCCTTTTTTTTTTTTGGGGGGGGTTGTTTGAGGGAAGGGGAGGGTTGAAGTGGGTCATGTGAGCTTGATTGAAAAAAAATGAAGATCATGAGAGGAGGGCCACATTCTGCTCTTCGCCTGGCTTCGAGGATACTACAATTTGTCAACCGTGATACTGGGTGGCTCGGTGAGATAAAAAAACAGCTATCATCAAACGACAAGGCAATGCATGATTCTTGATTTGACAAAGTACAGGTGATTCTAAAGGGGCTCCTAAACTTCTCTAAAAATATGGATGCCTTTCAGTTATATTTAATTTGCTTTTAACTTTACAAAAGACTTAATAAAGCATCACACTTTGCCTACAGTTAGAAAAACTTGATTTTTATTTTGTTAATATTTAATGTATGTTTTCATACTTAACCTTTAAAATTGTGAAACAATTTCCCCCCAAAATATTGTCTTTAGCATAAAAATATAATGTATATTAAAAAAAAGCTAGATTTCGCAAGATTAGAAAAAAGAAACAAGCAATCAACTATGAAGTTGCTGATAATTTAACCTCCCAATAAACAGAATCATCAAAAAGCTACTTCCCCAAAGCTTTGATGAATTAAATCACGTGACAATAGACCCTTCCAAACTTCTGCGCGCACATGCAATAGTCTTTCCGAATTTGTGCATGTGCGCAAATTAGTGATTCATAACGTCAAGCGAATAAAATTTAATGTAAAATTTACATAATTATGATACAGTGTATTTTCTTTTTCAAATTTCCGTTGACGGACCTTTGCGCCCATCCATTGAAACTCACCTGCAGATTCAGTGTAACGAACTCCGGCGTCAACAGAAACTTTGACATTAGACCCTGGACATCAGGCCGGAGAATGTCTTCTCTGATAAGATTTTAAATGGGTATTCTATGATTAGAGTTCGATCTTCACTTAATGGCCAGCCAGCAGACACCTGAGCTCGTGTATCATAGAAGCTCTACCCCCTTAGAGAGCTCAAGTAATAATTAAGAACTGAATGATTGGAGTCTGATTTTCACTCCATCATAGCAAGCCTCAAGATCCCTGAACTCTTCCGTATCAGAGAAGCTCTGTGCCTGGGCAGAGGGATCGACAAAATGAAATGACAATTATCAGTACCTAAGAATTTGGCTTAAAAAAAGCATTAAACCAGATTGTGAAATGAAGAAAATAAAACATAAAATCGTTGTTTCAAGAACTTTCTCCCTCAAAAAGCCCCACAAGTGACTGGCCTGTTTAATGATGTTCTTTAGGTGCATCTCAGCTGTAAACAATTCTTTACGGCTGTTTGTAGATGAGGAGATTTTCATGTACAACTTGCAGAGTTCCAAAGATGCATTAGCTAACTTCATAAAACGATTTCTGTCCTTCCATGCGTCAGATCCCTGATACATTATACAATCATACAACAGTCGAATTATAATCATGAAGACAAACGGGCTTACCATTAATGAAAACCTCTCTTTATGAACAAATTTCAGATAAAAATATACAGGACACTTAATTCCTCCCATCTATAATAGCGAGATAACTGCACGAATAATAACTCATGGCAAATAGGTGTGTCCGTGTGTGTACGACTCTCTTTCCATGTTACGCATCAACTTAAATTCCTGACTTACATTCTTCTAAGCTTTTTCCCTACAGGAAAATACTGAGTTAATGGAAAGAAACATTGATTGAATATTGGGTTTGAACATTATGAGAGATACCTGTAGTGATCTGACTTGCTTTAAGAGCGCTTCAGAACACATTAAAAGATCTCCTTTCATTCTGTGCCAACGAGCATATAAGCTCCATATATCAGCTGCTGCTCCACTCCCACTTTTAACTATCTATATCAGAATAATGAAGTTTCAAATAAGGATCTGCAGACTTCTATGACACTTTTTTCAGCATAGTATGCAGCATGCGCTCTCATCATTATCTTCCACAAAATAAAGGAAATCAACAGAAGACGTTATTTTCAAGCAGCCAGAATCAGGATGTACTGACTGCTATTTACAGCTTGCTAACTACAATTAATCAGAGAAGCAACCGCAAATGCATGCCATATTTTGACAGTGAAGGGAGGATTGCAGGAAAGAATGGTGCTTCTCTTCATCAATGAGAAGCACCAAAATGATGATGATTACGGGGATTTCGTACCTGCTGTAAAACTTTCCCAAGTAACAACACCAATTGCTCAGTTTCATGTGATCCTACTTCAGTAGATACATCAGATCCTTGCTCATAAATTTCTGATTCAGAATCATCTCGATATCCGTTATGCTGATTACTAGGTGTCACAGGAGACACAGAATGACTTAATGAAACCCTTCTTTCCACCTCTCTCATGATCCTCTCCAATAATTCTGTATCCACTCTTTTGTTATTGCTAATGTCCAAAACCATTTGTGCACCTTCCAAAGCCTAAAGAATATCAAACTTGATTAGTGATAAAGAATCAAGGAAAACAACACTTTTGGTTAACAAAGTAAATGGTATGTGCTTTATGAGGTCATTGAGTCTTCATGTACAAGCACGGTCATCAAGCCTTCCAATCACACATCGGTACCCGACTATTCTCCCTAAATTCTGCTCTCTTGACTCAGAAGTGTTTATATGACTAACTCTTAATGAAGTCCGTGAAAACATTAGAGCTTCCAAAAGTTCACTCTGCCAATATGAGCAAATATAAAGGGCTAGAGTTATATACAGAAGGAAGGTAATGTCATCGCCAACATATGCTTACTATATGTCACTCAAAGTTTCAAAGTGGCAATTGTCTGGTACTCAAGCTTCATAGGTTTACAGGGCATGAGCATGAACCCAGTGAATTTAGCCCTAGAAGCCAAGTGTGAAGAAATTCACACAAGGCAATAAGCTGATAACCATCTAGCAGTATTGTCTCTAGGTCAAGTGTGAAGAACCATTGAGTTATTTTTGTATATAAAAAATTTAAGTAAACATATAATTGCCAGTCAAATTAACTAACTAATTATCAGCAAATAAACAATAGAATGAGAAAATGATAAGGTATTGAAATATAGGGTGTTTGCATGACCTTTACATTCGCATCTTAAGTCACATAGCAGGATCGTCAATATCCACTGAGACTTGCGTTGATAAACAAAAATGAGAAAAAGGAAAGCAAATGGAAACCTGACTGATATTACCAACATCAACAGCTACATGGCTGTAGTTCTCCCAGAGTTGCCAGCTATTTCGTCTGTCACCAAGGGTCAATAAACATTATTTCATTACGTACCTCTAATTTGCAAAGACTTAATGACAATGATGTATACGAATTTTAGATGTCCACATGCATGTATATGCAAGACTATGGCAGCACTAATGAGGCAATCAAAGGGAAAGACGAAACTTGAACTTCAGGGCTTCTTTAAAGGCAATGAAGGATTCTTTACTCCTTTTCTTGATCATATGCCTGCATAATAGGTAAAATTGTCAAGGGTAGGAGAAAAGAATTAACTGATGATGAATGAATACAATGAGTTAAACATCAAATACAATCTTAGACTGTGACGCCCAGGTAAAAGGAGGACCTGAAAAGTGAATAATTAAAATTTCACATGGATGGAGATCTAAGCAAGCATGGGGAACCCCTAACCTTAATCGGCATGTAAGGAAGAACACTGAAGCACCACAAAAATTACATGACTACAAAATGTAGGACTCCATCACAAACTCTTAGCAACAAGTTCGATCCTATCTCTTTGCAATGTAAGAAAGATGATTTGGCAGTCCCAAAGGGTTTTGCCAATGGTTGAACACTGAAAACTACAGCTCCCAAATCTCATATTCTGATGTCAATGGAAGAGTGTTAGGCAGTATTTGTGGGGCAAAGGGGTTACCTTATTAAGAAGCAACCTCATAATGCAGCAAAAATTTATATAGATTACAATAGGGAAATGATAGTAAAGTTACTATCTCATATTCATGGATCGGTGTGCATTTGCAGGTAAATTAGTTGAAACAGTGAAACAAACTACTGCTTTTCTTATTTTTCAATAAGAGATGTAAGCCAGAGATACATACAAGCAAGCAATGTTATTCCAAGCTTCGCCATTTTCAGGATCAAGTTGAACTGCACGAGTAAACCCATCCAGAGCCTTCTCAATATCCCTAGCCTGTATAGTTTTCATGGTCAGATATACATTAGAAATCAGAAATTAAGAGTACATTGTTGCCCATTCTGATTCCAGACAAACCAATGAAGTGATGCCATATATTTCATAAACAACTATCTGCAATTGCATAAATACAAAGATACAAACAAAGCAGAAATGGCTTCATTTAAACTCAACAGGCCTCACTTAAGATTGTCCCATTAGTCACATTCAGCTATCTTTGCATTTGTACACATTTAGCTCAATGAATTGTAATCACATATCAATAGAACTTCTCCCTAACTTGGTAACTTTAATGATGAGTATTGTAAACTCATCCTACATTGTCTATCAATTTTCAAATCCAGCTACAAAAGTAAATAAATAACAAGCACAGCAGAGATCACAGTTTACCTTCAATGCAGCAGCCCCAAGTGCAAACCAACCATCAGGATACATAGAGTTCATGGACATTGCAGACTCCCTGAAATTAATTGAAGTGAACCCTTTATGGTCAACCCATCAAACCAAAGATATACTGTGGAAATGATAAGTGTGATAGTTTTATAATACAGCACATACCATAAAATCTTGGATGTTTCATAGTCTCCTCTATTGTATGCACTACGAGCTAGAGAGCGCTGTCAATTAGAGAGAGACATTTTTCTTTCAGAAGAATAACCAATCTTGACAATTTCATAATATCAAATTAATAGACACATGTACAGTGCCACCATAAACGAACGCGTACCTTAGCTCTTGCAGACCTATTGTTAGAAACTTCAAGAGCTTTTTCATAACATGCATCATTATCAGTAGCATCACCCAAGGAACACCTAGCAAGTCATTATGCAAAAGTGCAGCTCTTAAAAAATGAAAGCTGTTATGTAGCCTACTAGGACTATCAGATAAAGAAAAAAAAACATATAATACTAAAATATGAATCAGAATGCATAATGGTTTAGTTAGCCTTTCTTCCCTGCTCACTAGTTAAACTTAAAAACCCTATCAATCCCAAGAAACCATCCTTGTTTGTCAATAAAGAATCATACATACCATAACCTGGGATCATTGGGTCTTTCTGAAAGACATTTTTTTATGAGTTCAACAGCAGTTGCTTTCTTTTCCAAGACACTGTTCACCAAATCAAACATGACATGAGATATCATTTTCCATGAATGATGCATGACGAGTGAAAATATATATTATAGAAAATAAATTCTTATTCCTCCCAGCGGTCAACATACCGATAACAGAGTATAAGATTATCCCATAATTCTAAATCTTCAAAAACTTTAACTGCTTCCCCTATTAACCCACAGCGTACCAAAAGCTCACCATACTCCCTGAGAGTAGGATGAAAAGTATTAACAAAAAGGATCTGAATTTAACAAGATGAAAAATGAAGAGACACACATCACGCAAGTTAAAAGTATAAAGAATCATATAATCAGTGGCCCAGACAAAGGAGTGAGAAAATTGGTCACCATTTTTTCCGGGGGAGGGGGGTTTATTATCAATATGCTACTTATTATGAGCCGAGAAAAACATCATACTTCCTTAACGAAGGAATACAGGGCATATAAACACCATAGCAAAAAGGAATTCTTTCTGTTATTGCTGGAGAAGCTTCATAAAGACTCTGGACCTGCAATATAGTACATTGTTAACAAGTGTCAAAATAGTAATAATTCATGATATAGAAATTAGGACAACTCACATACACAGCTGAGTGAAAGAATTTAACTTGATTAAATGTGTCAGGGAACATCATATTGAATGTAAAAATGACAACTCTGAGGTGGCATATGGAAGAGGATACATAGTTATATAAGCTACAACACTTAGTTCCTCTAATTAAAATACTCATTCATATAAAAGGGCCAAATGGTGGGACATATGCTGGAGGGGGCAGGAGTTCTGCTAATGGCCTCAGGAAAAATGTCCTGTGCTAAGCATGTCCGATTCAGTCTAACACATTTCTACTTATGACCAATTTTTTTTCCACAATAAAAATAAAATAAGTAACACTTTATCAAGATTTAATTTGGAAGAAATTATAATAAGTTTGGTATTACATCAGCAAACAGGAAAACAAGGAAAAAAAAAGCTTGATCAATATAGGTTAGGGAAATTTCAATGTTCAGTCAAAATCCAGTAATTCTTGTGGATTACCACTCATACCAATTTATCCATCATCAGTACAGCACGCTCTTTTGTTCGACTACGTGATGACTCCCATCGTATCCGCAAGAGGTCACAGAAACATCGTATCTAAAGAAGGAACGGGAGAAATTATCAAATACAGATATTTGTTATGTACTACTACAGACTATAAAATGGAAAATTAGAAGTGACAGGATAGAACATCATAAGCACTGATATGTCTCGATTATGTAAAGAAAAGGATTATGTACAGAAAAGGTTTGATTATTTATTAATTGAAGACTGAACGCCCGAAAGGTATCATCAAGGACAGCAGATTAAAACATACAAACATCAGAAACCACCGTCCTATTAAAAGGAAAAAAACATGCAGGCAAGAAGTGATTATCCTGTGTAAATTTTGACTACTCACAGTGAAGGGTGACAAATGCTGGGTATCAATTGCCTCAATGTAAGGAGCCATATCCCATCCTGAAACACAAGCCAGTAATTACATAATCAACTTAGCTGGAGCAAAAACAAGGTATAGTTTAATGTGTACATGTATAAATTAATGCTATTTACTCTGCATCTCATCATGTCGAGAACTCCTCTCAAGTATAAGGCAGTAGGCCAGAACTACTGCCTGTTGCATTTCTGTCAAATGGACAGTCTCATTAGCACTGTTTTCCATTCTTTCTAACCTACTTCCAGATTTATCACTTGTCAGAAGCTTTGGAACAACAAGTATATCAGATACTTCATGGGTATCCTTCTGCTGAGAAGGCAAGTTAGCTTCACCAGGGCTGGAATCATGTGTTTGGATGCCAGTGTTCACAAGGACCATTTGTGCTTTTGGTTCCACCTATGCCCAAAAATAAGATGTCATCAAGAAAGTTCAATGAAGCAAACTGATCATGCAATTTATGATGGTTACCTGATGCACAGTACGGAAACCAAGAACTCCAGTAACTGACAGCTGAAGCCCAGCTGCCATCTCAGCAGACTCAAGATGTTGCCTGACACCATAAAGTACTATAGCTTTAACAGGAAAGTACAAAAAGAAATAATGGCAGTGATTCCAGTTCCAATGTTGAAAAACTCTCCAGGATGAAAACTTCACACAACAACCATGAAAATATATATTTTCCCACCAGAATAGTAATCTGAAAATTCACATCCTATGAATACTAAAGAAAGACTGAATATATATTCAATAGATGCCCAATGAGAATAATGGAAATCCTAATGCAATTCACCTGCAAGAATCAACTCGGCCATATGCATATTCCAGAATTCCAGCTTCCAAATGAACCATGGAGACAATTGCAGAGCTCTCTCCAGCACGCAAATCAGCATCCCAATAACTTGTAACTGCTTCTGAATTGCCAAATTGCCGTAAAGCTTCGCTCATATAGACTTGCAAAAGATCAAACAAAGAAGAAGATCGCTCCTCCAAAATTCTCTGTTGAAGAAGTAAAATCCTTGCAAGCCACCAAGAAAGGCTTCTAAACCCAATCATGGGAGAGAGAGTTCCTCCAGATAA
>JANTPZ010013352.1:0-10316 GCA_025593235.1 Vachellia pachyceras
TGTGGGTGCTGGGCCTTTAGCCTTTGGTCTTTGAATTTGCGGTTCAGTTTCTTGTATATATATAGACAAAGTTGTATGTTCTTTAAGTATACGATGGATTTAAAGTCACTATCTCTTGATGTGGATGGATGGATGATGATGATGCAAGAGATGACATCTCCAACAACTTACTTAAATGTTTTGGTCAACTCTTAATAGGATACACAATACATCGATAGTCACAAATCTTATCTCATTTGGTGGAGTTTACGTAACAATCAAAATAGAAAGGAGTTCTAACAGAATAATATCCTCAAATATAGATTTAAATGAGCAATGAAATTAGAGCACTTCTGCAGTACAAACCGAAGTATAGTAGAAAAGGAAAATAGAAAGTGATCGGCAAAGAAGAATCTGCAGAGGAAGCGATAGAATTCCACAGTGAGGGATATTACAAATCATTTTGTATCCTCATTTGTCGATATTCGCTCGTGTTTGGTTTACATGCTACGTTGCTTGCGAGTCGAGATAAAACTTCTCTCACATAAATCACTCTTCTAACGGATTTTTAAACAAGCATTCATCCTCTTACAGCATGCAGCCTCTTCCATTTCTATTCATTTCCAAGTCTTCCTTCTCACCAATAGGCCTCTTCTCAGCATTTGGGCCGGGCTTCCATTTCTCATTAGCTCCAGGTCCAATTCATTCACAACTTGAATGGCAAGCCATGTGCTTGTTTAAAATAACGTTTTTAAAAGTTAAACGCATGTTCAACAATGTTTTTTCATAAAATAAGATAATCTTCTCATCATATTTATCTCAATTTACGTAAAAGTACTTTTCTACCCCGTTCTCAAACGGACACATTGTATCCATAAACTTTAAGATAAATTGAAATAATAGCATTTGCTTAAACAGGAACATTTTGTTTCATATTCTTCCATTGGTAGAGCGTACACACCACATCACAAATGGGCTTCATTCCATAACTTCAGTTCCTAACGTAAATGAGGTTGAAAAGTTAAATACCGCTATTAATCTAAAAAAAAATCTATATATATATATATAGATACATATACACCTTCATTTACTTAAATTTTGGATAGGAGAGCCCTAATCTACTCTCCATTCCCCTTAAGCACCCTCATTTTTGCTCTAACAAGAATTGGGGTTTCTTAGAGGGAAGTCAAAATTTTTAACAATTTTACCGCCACATATTTTATGTTATTCTATTAATACCCAGAGGGGAAAATGTTATAAAATTAATAATAAATAAAAATACAATATTATAAATAAAAATGTTATTGTAAATAAAAATAAATTATTCTAATTAAAATATATTATTATAAATAAAAATACCGTTGCTATTGAGAAGTATATAATTATAAATAAATTTCAAAAATGTAAATAAAAATCCTCATTTTAAAAATATTATATTTATTATATATAAATATTATCACATTAATTAGAATTATAATTTATATAACATAATTAAAAAAATATAAACCAGTAAGAGTAAAACTAAAACAGTATATTAATACTGCTCATTCAACTAGGGTGCTAGGTTTGAAACCTATGTTTGGTTTCAAGACTTAAGTTTTATCTCAAAACCGATGTTTTGTCCAAGTAAAATTTTTTTTCAAAAGCTATTTCGGTTACAAAACCTTGGTTTGAAACCTAGGTTTTGAACCCTATGTTTTCTATTTCTTATTTCCTACTTTCTCTCTCTTTCTCTTTCTTACTTTCATATTTCCTACCCACTTTTTGGCATCGGAATCTGTAAAAGCTAATAATTTCCCAAACATAAATCACTTTTCAAAACCTACGTTTTGCCTCGAAATCTATAAAAGCTATTTTCCAAAATCAAGTGTTGCCTCGGAATCTGTAAAAGCTATTTTTAACGTTACATCCAAACCAACACTAAGTGCCTGTTTCGGAATTCTTTATTTCCAAATGTGCACGTAAGTTACAATAAAACTATCTTGAAATCCGTAAAAATATCTCGAAATCCATAAAAGTAATTTTGAAACCGTAGATTCTTCTTGAATTCCAAAAAATCTTTTCAAAATTTGCAAACTTCTTTCTCCCAATGAATTCCTAAGTAAGGGATGATACATTGTATCCGTTTGAAAACGCGGTAGAGAAGTACTTTATAAAAATCGAGGTAAATAATTAAAGAGATTATCTCATTTTATAAAAATATTGTTAAACATATTTATAGAGAGTAAATAAGTTTTTCTAAGTAAATCACATTTCTGATTTTCTCACCTCCCTCCAACCGAACCAATTGAGTCCAATTCATCGTGGCTCTATCCCTCGCCAAACACACCACAACGGACTTGAGTAATTAATTATAAATCACACGTCAAATCAGAACTTGAAGCCCAGATGCCTAAGGATAGAGGTATTCATTATCCTGCTTCCTATTTCCGAAATATCAAAATAAAAGTATATAACACGCTTCTAAAACTTTTTTCCCTTGTTCATCTTCTACCTTCCTTCCTTCTCTCAGGAACTGTGTCTTCCTTCTTTCTGCGAGGCTGGATCTGCAGAGCCGTGAGGAGCTCGATTACGTTTTCAAGAAGTCTTCAGAAGTCCCACATCGCTCACAGTAACCACTGTAACTTCGTTTATATATATTTGCTGCAGTTCTTTGAGCGTCCCTTCGGGGACATCCGATAAAATTGGAACGATACAGAGAAGATTAGCATGGCCCCTGCGCAAGGATGACACGCACAAATCGAGAAATGGTCCAAATTTTTTTTTTTCCTTCCTTCATTTTCTCTCTTGTTCTTCTGGGGTGGATGGTTATTGCATTTTCCTGCTTCTCTTCGTTTTGGCGAATGCCTATTATTTCAGCCTTTTTGCTTCGGAAAATTTTCAACCTGTTGGAAGACAGTGGGTTCTCTCATATTGGAAGAGAATAGACATAGAAAGGATAAAAGACCTTGGTATGTATTGGATTAACTAAAATGTTCCTTCTTATAGCCACTTAATCTGATGGAGAAAAGATCCCAGTATAGCATTTACTGTATATGTGGGCATAATCAAAAGACCCATCAACTTAAACATCTCTTCTTGTAACTTCATATGATATAAGTAGTTTTAAAAGGCAGATCGAAGAGACACCTGGATATTTATCACTCACTAATTATAGGAGAGTATTCAAAATATTACATTGGCTTAGTCTCTCTTCAAGCCTCCTTGTCGCCCCCAGGGAGCTACTGAAAAGACTATTGGTAATCGAACCTATCATTCTTTGCTTGTTCTTTCATTCCATTTTTAATTGGTTTGTTAAGGTTAAAGGTGAGTTGGTTATTACGACGGTGATAAACCTATCTACTATTGAGCAGGATACTGCAAAATACTGAACATGCCGTGTGACAGTTATAGTCATACCGTCTACATATCATATAGATACAGTTTGTGTGCAATTAATGAAACTAAGAACCGGATTTGGTCTTTTGTAGGATCAGAAATCTTTGTCCTATAGCAGTCTCCACATGCTCACCAAGTTTTGCAAGATGGTTCATCCTCCTTTGCCATAACATTGAAGAGTTGGGCTGATTTGGCTTTTCTTCTTGATCAAGCAACTCGTCATTTTCAAACAGATTAATGTTTTTCTCATCAGCATTTATCTTCTTATGAATTTATGATTATTTGCTTCAATCTCTCCACCACCTGACTCATCCTTGGTCGCTCTTTTGCACTTCTACTCAGACAATCATCTGCGAGCTTGGCGATATCTCGTGCTCCCTTCATGGAATACTGGCCTTCAAGTCTTGGATCAATTATCAAGCTGAACCTGCTTCTGTTAGTAGGGTGCTGTTTCACCCACTCCAAGAGTTTCTGCTCTGTCTTTGGCCGGTTTCGATCAAGTGATCGCCTCCCTGTAAGAATTTCATACAGAACCACACCAAAACTCCATACATCACTCTTTGTAGTAAGATGGCCTGTCTCAACGTAATCTGGAGCAGCATAGCCAAATGTCCCCATCACCTGCTTACTCAAAAGTAGTTAACTGACTTCCTCATGTTGGTTATGAGTAATGACACATCAAACTTGGAAATAATCAATTTTTCTTATATTTTACACATGTGCAATAAAATGGCTTCATCTACAGTTAGATGACTCACAATATCTGTATTACAAAGCATGATTCTCCATCTCAAAGCAAATATAAAGCACATAACACTTACTGCAGTTGAAACATGAGTATGCCCAGCTATTGGCCCCTCCCTTGCAAGTCCAAAATCAGAAAGTTTTGGCCTAAAATTTTCGTCCAGTAATACATTTGAGGTTTTAAAATCTCTATATATCACCTGCAGAATATGGGTACAGAATGTCAAGAGGGAGCCAAAATGCAGATCATGGAAAAAGAAGTAAGAATCAACAAATATGAAGAAGCAGTGTAATTCATATTATGTGTCATCTGAATTACTGTAATGGCAATATAATTTTTTTATCTTGATGGACCCACACGATTAAGGGATATTCTAGAAGAAATAAGCCTTGGTTAGTGTGTTTCAAAGGTTTTAGTTAGGCAAGGGTCACTGAGAGTTTCTGAAGGTCAACACACTCATCTTCACCAAGTATCCTGCATTTCTACTTTAAGTGTGCGTGTATGTCCTGAAACCTGTGGCTCATCATATATTGGGCTTGTTTGGGGAGGCCTCCCAAAATCCATTCCTGCGTTTACCGAGACAAAATTCCCCTCACATATTTACCTCGGAATCTGTGAACGTTTTTTCAATGGATTTCCCAAACAAACCCATTATCTTCACTAATGTCAACACTTATCATATATTATCTTGAGGTTGCAAACGAACTACTCAAGTTCTTGATTCGGTCTCTATCACAAAAGCAACATTTGTTCCACGGCCAAAAATTGGGACAACTGGTCTATGTGAATATCATCCCAAAAAACAAGCCAGTGACTGAGATAGCATGAGACAGAGATAAGGGGGGAATACAATATAGTTATTTAGTTTTGCTTTTTTGGTGATTTTTTGCTACTTTAATTATGATAATATAGCTCTAATATGAACCTGGACTTCTAATTCTTCATGGAGATAAGCTAACCCTCGAGCTGCTCCAAGTGCTATTTCAAGTCTTGTTTTCCAAGGAAGAGGATCATATGCCGTGTTAAAAAGGTGATATTCCAAACTTTTATTTGGCATGTATTCATATACAAGTAGTCTCTGGATCCCCCTTTCAATATCCACAGCGCAATATCCGATGAGCTTCACAAGATTTGGGTGCTCCACAACACCGAGAAACTGAACTTCGGCTAACCATTGCTTATGACCCTACACATAAACAGAATCCTGACGTCAATCTGGGAGTTCAGGTAAATGAGAAAATTCAAGGCACATGAAGAAATTCATAATGGACACTATATCTCATGCTTTTATCCTCCCCAAAAAATATACAAGACCTATGCAAATTTAGTGATGACAGAAATTCTGGATTTAGCAGCAAGAGATTGGCGAAAGAACGGTTCGGTTGCAATTCACGAGAAGCCTTTTATTAAGTGCATCTTGAAGAGTGATACTGATCATTGTAAATGAATTATGACTGCAAGAGCATGAGTGATCATTCAGCATTATAATTATATATTCAATTTTTTGAAAGAATGAAATTTTCTTCTACAAGAGAATGGCCAGAATATAATCCTTTCCGTTTCTTGATGCTAAATTAATATAGCCCAGAACTCGTGCGCCCTGTCTCTCTTGTTTTCCTTTATTTCTCCTTCACAAAGACACTACATATTTATTTCAACCAGTCCCAATATGTGACTTGACCTTATAGAAATATGAATAACAACCGAAATCTAAGAAAGCGATCAATTGCTATTTTACTTGTAAGTTGACTAATTCTTATAATGATGACATGCAGCTTATGTAAAACAATAGAGAAAATCATGGCCGCCTTGTCGGTTATATTCAAGCTAAATATACTTTTCAGATTCGAACATATCAACTTATCTGAGTTGTAAAAATCAAAATTTCAATCCAAAAAAGAGACGATATGAGTAGATTCGCTTCAACAACTGAGAATCCTTTTTTATTTTTTTATTTTTGCCCAGAACCGAGGATCCTCCTATCCTATGAGAGGAAGAAAGAAACATGAGATGTGTGGCCCACGCGATGAGCAAGGGAGAGACATAGGACGTGTGGCTGACATAGACAAAGTCTCACGGTCTCAATGGATGCATTCCCATGCTCCTTCTATCTCCAACAAACCTATTTTACTCTTTTGGGTGAACCCCAACAAGCCTTTTGATGAATCATGATAAAGCCCCACAATACATGCGGGGGGCCCTACATGGCCAAGTCCAAGTGAGAAAAGAGATCCAGATAGGGTCTGACTCAATGAGATCAGCAGGACAAGTGAACCCAAATTTAGATCCCTCAAATGGTCAATTGTTCTGTGAAAAAAGATACACAGAGGGTGGGAGAGACCCACGTTGGGGTCTCGCATTGAACAATTGAGAGAATCCAAGTCTGTTGAACCCTACCCTACCTCCATTTCTTTCCTCACTGTAACACTTGAGAGGATACAAAATTCAAACAAGTTGTGTTCATTGTGGCATATTCTAACAAGATGCTTCAGAGAGGCTTTCTAGATCTGTTGTGTCGTACCTGGAATCCATCAGGGTCAAGCCTTTTGATGGCAACTGAAATAAACTGCTTATCATTCCCATGAGGGTCCTGGATTGAACCTTTATACACACTCCCAAACCCACCTTCACCTATCTTCAAAAGCCTACTGAAATTATTAGTCGATCGCTGAAGTTCAGCAAAGGAGAAAACACGCAAATTGTGAGCCTTCTCTTCATACAATTCTGGAATCCCACGGGGTGAGGTTGATGAGGACAAAGATTTGGTGACTACATTGGCCTCAGAGTTTTGGGACTTCAGTTCCTCTTTAAGCGCAGGTCCTGATGACCTCCGCCTCCTGTGGCTGTGTCTGGTGAAGTAGTGGAAGCAATACATTGCAATGATCAGCTACAAAGCCCCGCTCAACCTACAAATAATGTTAAAGAAAAATAGCCAGAACAATTAGAATTCGAAGATAGCCTCGATAATTGCTCCCTGAATTGAAAAAGAAAAAAAAAAGAAACATTTCGTCACTTTCCTATCCGAAACTCGATTTTGTTTTAACCCATAAAATCTGCGCAGATATCAAAGGTTTACTTTTACCTCAAGAAAATGGAGACCAGCATGACGACAAGTGCGAACAGAAAACAAACGAAGCGAAGAGATCCAGAAGCATAAAAGGTGCAAAAAGATGTGAAGAAAGCGAGGCAGAGAGAAGATTGTGGAATGTAAAGTGAACAAAAGATTTGGCTAAGCACAGGAAAACACAGAAGGAAAAGCAAATGGAGGGATAGAGCCGTATTTCATTTATCTGTATTCTCAGTTTGACTTTGCTTCTCTCAACTTCATAATAAATGCAAACAGAGACTGTGTGTGTAATTCTTTGACCATTTCATCATCCCCCGTCAATATTAATTATCAATATCAATAAATATAAAAATTCTAAAATACTCGTAGGAACATTTCTGTAGGAAGAAACGCAGTTAAGCCTTTAAAAAAAAAATATCTGATAAATTTTAAAAATTTATCAATGAAACACTTTCATTTATCATTAACAAGCTATAGGGAGTTCAAATTTATCAGATAATATTATTTCCTTGTTTGTGATATAATTGTTATTGCTATTTTTTAATTTTATTTACAAGTCACATAATTAAAACAAATATATTCAATTTTCCTCTTTATTTATTATTCTTTTAAGTTGTTAACTTTGTTCTCATATTTTTTATACAAATATCCGAAATTAATTTTATTTAAAGAATTGAATATATCGTTTTTCTTACTTTGAGATCACTGTAATTAAGACTTTTTTTGGATAATGACATTCATACAGATGTTTTCTGATAATCTACATCTTTTTATTACTTAGAAAAGAGATGTGAAAAACAAATTCATCTTAATAAACATACAACTAGATTTGGCACTTGTACAACCAATTATGCATAACTCAGTGTTTTTCCAAAATATATGCATTATATTACTCATCAAGTAATAAATCATAAATGTAAGAGTTAATAACTAATTTGTAGATATAAAAAATATAATTAAATTATTTATTTGTCAAAAAATGAGTGTTTGTTTTTCTAAATTATCTCTTTTAATTATTTGCACAAGAAACTACTTTATTCCTTTATGGATAGTTTATGAAAAATTATAAATGTGGAATATAAAATAGGTTGAAAGATTTTATTTAGTATCAAAATAAGCTTTCTATAGTAACCCTTATATTTAGAATATGAGGGAGTATAATTTTCATATTAGGCACTTTATTACTACTATATATTATATTTTTTGCCAACAATATTGGGCACTTTATTATATTATTTGTATCTTTAACTTGTACGATGATTATGTTTTTTTTTTATTTGTTTGCTTTTTAACTAGAGAATTCAAATCTGATTGTCTCATTTT
Source organism: Vachellia pachyceras (assembly GCA_025593235.1). Classification (NCBI taxonomy): domain Eukaryota; kingdom Viridiplantae; phylum Streptophyta; class Magnoliopsida; order Fabales; family Fabaceae; genus Vachellia; species Vachellia pachyceras. The sequence continues at coordinate 8,493 of JANTPZ010013352.1, forward strand.
GACTTATGCTGTCAATTTGTTTATATTGAATTGAATATACTGTGACTGATATTTACTGGAAAATTGGGGCCTACAAGTCAATTTGTTAAAATCAGAAGATAAGAAAATAGAGGATTCAATTGGATCATATCTAAACTTATTTTCAAAGAATTGTTATTGGATAAGTTTGTATAGTTATATGATCGCATGAAGTCAACTCAATTAGATAACACACGCACACATATTTCAGTTGTCACGGATTTGGTTTGACTACATATTTAAGACTATGTTTTAGCTGTACCTAAACATGAGAAGTGTTTTTCTCTACATACATACGTATATCTGCCTGTTTGAGAATCTATTAGGAAAGTAATTTTATGTAAGTCAAGGTAAGCATGTGAGAGGAGTTTTATTTCGACTTATGTATAAGATGGAAAAAAAGGAGAAAAAAGTGTATCCAAACACCCCATTTATATATAAAAGTATGGGTGTGCATTGATCATACTATACTAGGTTGATACCTAATATCAGGCTGGGCTGGGCTGGTTAGCCTAGACTGTATGGATTAGATTTCAATTGAATTTTGTTCTTTTGTAAAATGCAAAATTTTAATCTCCTAATAAAAAATTAACATAGAAAAAACCTAAAATAATATAAAATACACCCCCACAATATTAAAATTTAAGGATAAATTGATAATATTAAATATTTAATAATAATTATCATTATTAGCATAAACGGGTTTAAAAATAAATAAGTAAAAAAATAATTTGTGAATGACTAGATCAAATCAATTGATCTTGAACCTTGAGGTGGTAATGCAGGTCAGCCCGCGGATTGCGGGCTGGCACGGGCCAACTCACCAACCCCTCCTTTTGCAGCCCGCACCGCCACTGCCAACCCATTAGAATATTTTTTAATTTTTTTTCAAAAAAATTAAATTTCTTTCTTCTTTCTCCTTTTTTCCCAATTTTTTTATAAGATTGTATAGTCATATCAAATTAATTGACTCATTATTCTTTTTCTATTTATAAATTTTCAATAATGATATTTTTTTCATGTTTTAAACAAAAATATAAATATTAACGTGTTGTTATAATTTTAAATATAATATTATAGAAAGTTGATATGAAAAATAAAAGATACTATAATATTTTTGAATGTATTAAGTATTATTTATCATACTTTAAAAAAATATCGAGATGAAAAAATGCAAAAAAAGATATAATATATTATTTTTAAAATAAAAAAAGATAGGTGGCGGGTTGGCGGGCCCAACCCGCCACTTGTTGGGCCCAACCGTTTTACCAGCTCTACTTGAACCCATCCAATTCAATAAATCAATTCATTCTAACATAATTATATTTCATTATATTATTTATTTGAACTGGACTGAATAGGATCATTAGGGTTTTGCATACCCCTAATCTAAAGTATCGCAGGGCAACTCATGTAATTATTAGAACTAAATGGAGTATTGATTTTTTTTAATATTCACAAATTAATTATCTAAATTTTATATTAATGATTAAAGAAAGCATTTCGTATATCAAATGTTATTTTTAAAAATGAAGTACTAGTCATTGATATATTAATACAGTTATTAAAAATGAATATACATATATGTGCACTTGCACGCGCCCACAAAAGTTGGAGTACCATACACTAAAAAAAAAAAAATAATAGAATATAGTTTGTGGTAGTTCACACAAGTTCAAAATTTGTCATTTCTAGACGTCAGAATATTATTTCTATTTTCCCTCAAAACTTTTTAGTTGTTTCAATTGTTCTTCTTTTATACCTATTGTTTAACACTTAGTAACAATTTTAATATTATTTTAATTT
>JANTPZ010013360.1:0-16134 GCA_025593235.1 Vachellia pachyceras
TTGTTACCCATGTTAGTATTTAATGAGATTAGCAATGATGTTGCAAGTTTAGTTATGATGTGTTGTCTTCTAATTTATCTTGCAGTTTTTTCTTGGGGATTATCGACCCCTTGTGCGGGATACCCAAGGAAACGTTCTTGATCAGGTTTTTACTAACCATTATTCCACTGTACTTGGTGATTTTGTCATCATGATTGAGATGAAAATAAATTATTTCCTTTTTTGTGTTCAATACATCTGCTAATATAAATCATACTTAATGCAGGAGACTCAACTTGCACCATACCGGAGAAACATTCAAGATCCTCTGTGTGATTCTAGTATGATTGGCTCCTATTCTGTAATCCATGCACTTTTTTGGGTCAAAATATACCACTAAACTTTTTTCATTTTATCACCAGGTATGGTGCCATATCCAGATCCTTATCAGAGTCAATTTCAGCAACGCCGGCTTGGTACTCTTGGCATTGAATGGCGTCCTTCATCAATAAAGTTTGCTGTTGGTCCAGATTTCAGTGTCAGCCAGGACTACCAAGTGATCCCCTTGGCAGATTTGGAAAGAATGGTTGAGCCACAACCTGAGTTCATAGATGCCATGTTATGGGAGCCAGAAATTGAAATTATAAGTGATGATAATGACTCAGAATACAATGTAAATGATGATAACAGCAGTGAGGCTGAGCAGGGGAGTATAAGTTCAATCTCTTCTAGTGATCCAGAATGCAGTGGAGATGATTGGGATAGCCTTCGAAGGTCAAGAAGGAAAAAACAAAATGTTGAAGTAAGTGGCGTCTTTAACTATTTTGGATTAAAATATTTGATTACAACTTCTCCCCTAACCTTAATATCTCGTAGGTGGAATCAACTACTACTTCTGGAAGGCGTATCAGGAAAAGGAATTTGAATGATTGTGATGGCACACCGTCTGGAAGTAACAGAATTAAGAAATCAAAAAATAGCCGGACAACATCTAAAAGAAAATCTTCCAACACTAAGACATTAAGACCCCAGCGGATTGCTGCACGGATTGCTCGTAACATGTTATCCCAAATGGATGAAATATCTACTACAGATGGGGAAGATGCTGATCTTGAAGATGAATCATCTGACAGTTTTCAAGATTCAGATATTATTAGTGAGCCTGAAAGGAAGATTCAGAATATGTGTGAGGAACGTAAACAACCATTTCTGGATGGGCTTGCTGATGTATCCAAGCCTCCTGCACCTTCTGAGTCTCAAGCTAATGTTGGAAATAGACGGAGGCTGGTTCTGAAGTTTTCACTACGAGATTCTAAGAAAAATTTGCCTTCAGAAAACATGGGATATGCATCTGACACTCAGGCTGACATGGTATGTCAGTCTTCCAAATCCCTGGAAAGTATTCAAAATTCTGCACTGGACAAAAGTTCTATGGACCCAGCATTATCATTTACAGATGTGACCGCTGCACCTCCCCAAAGCCACAACAAAAGTGAAGATAAGATAAACACATCCAAATCCTCAACATTAACAGATGCCTTGCTCACTGATCCTGGATCGGATGACCATCTTGGACAATATACTACTGGGTATGTTAAATTCTAGATAATTGTAAAATTGGTAGAACTCTCCTTTTTTATTTTTGTAAAAACTGTCTCTTAGAATTAAGATTTTTCCAACCTTGTTCTGCAGAAGACCAGAACAGTTAGTAACCAGTGATGTAGAGAGAATGAGTTGCAAGAGTTATCCAAGGTCTGCTCATCTTGATAGGGCACCCCAGCCTTCATCTCTTGAGTCTTCATTGCTCGGCAACCATTATCTGAATGGTGACAAGTCATTGGCATCTGGGAATGGTATGCCGAATGGTGGTGACAAATGTGCAGTGGGCTCGTTAGAAAGAACTGAAGTTACTCCTGACCTCAAAATGAAAGCAACTATGAATTCAACAAAGTTAGTTGTTAAGAAGAAACAAGTTTCAGCAGACAATAAAAGTCCGTGCAAACTGAAATTTGTTAGCCCTCAGATAGACTCTGAGAATTCCTCATTTATGGTGTCTAATTCAGGAATGGAAGCACATGAAGTACATGATCACACCCAACAAAAGGAAAGATCATCAAAATGTGAGGTCAATCCTGATGTTGGTACTGACATGGAAGAGAACATTGTCAGTAGATGTATCGATTCAGGAATTGATCAATGTAATCCAGTAAGTGATCCAATACGTGGAACACGATCCATTAGAATAAAGACAACACCAGAGGAGTCAAATAACTTGAACCTAAGGATTAAGATCCGAGGGGGTCAAAATTCAGGTGGAACATTGAATCAGGCAGGATCTTCCACGGGTATGTCTGATCAACTTAAAAGATCAAGGCCTACAAGAAATAGATGGAGTGGGTATTTTGCAGATGATTCTGATTCATTAATTCAAAGGATGTCGAACCCCCCCATCAAGAAGTTGTCATGGCTGATGCTATCAGAGCATGAGGAGGGTTACCGTTATATTCCTCAACTTGATGATGAAGTTGTCTACTTGAGACAGGTAGTTTATAGTTCTTTTACCTTGTAGAATTTGGTGCTTCAGCAGTTTGCTTGTATATCCTGTTCCTTCGTTTACATGGTTTTTTTATTGGCAGGGCCACCAAGAGTATATAGAGTCATGTCAGTCCTATGAAGTTGGTCCTTGGAGATCAACTGCAGGACTCCGTGCTGTTGAAATTTGCAAGGTTGAAGAACTTGATTATGCAACAGTAGCAGGTTCTGGAGATAGCTGTTGTAAACTCAAACTTAGATTTGTAGATCCTTCTTCTAATGTGTGTGGTAAATCATTCAAATTGACTCTGCCTGAATTGATTAATTTTCCGGATTTTGTTGTTGAAAAAACATGGTATGATACTGCCATGAGGAGAAATTGGTCCCCAAGGGATAAATGCATGGTGTGGTGGAGAAATGCTAACGGCGAAGGGGGAAGTTGGTGGGAAGGCCGTATTCTTTCAGCACAGGCCAAAAGTCACGAATTTCCAGACAGTCCTTGGGAGAGGTATCTGATTCAGTATAAGACTGATCCTACAGAAAGTCATCTGCACAGTCCTTGGGAACTTTATGATCCTGAGATACAATTGGAGCACTCTCACATCGATCATGAAATCAGAAATAAGCTGTTGTCTTATTTCTATAAATTAATCCGCAAAGTGAGTATACATCTTTTCCTTCTCAAATAAAGTAGGCTTTTTAATATGCATAGCTTCAATTTTCTGTCAATAAAATAGGAATTAATTAGCCTGAAAACGTAAGAAATAGGAATGAGACATTTGTTTTTCTCCCTTGATTCAGGATAGTGATGGTATCCAGGCATTGAACCGAGCAGCTGAGAAGTCAGACTTTTTAAACAGGTACTAGAACTAAATTTTGTTACTTTATCAGAAAAGCAGTGGACAGATGCACCCTTGTGATTTTGATAAAGCCCTGTGCAGGGAATATGAGGACACTATTGCTTCCTAACTGATACCTTTGCAAGCAAACCTTAAATTTAATTTCTCCCCCTAATGGGACGGGGTTTTATTTTTAAACATAGTCATTGCTAGATAATCTAGTGAAAAATTGAAAATCTTTTGTTTGTATTACAGGTTTCCCGTTCCGTTATATCCTCAATTGATTCTGTCAAGGTTGAAGAATGACTATTATCGGAGTGTAGAAGGTGCTAAGCACGATATAATGGTAATGCTAACAAATGCTGAGAATTTCTTTACGAAAAATCCTGCGCTATTGAGCAAGATCAAGCGCATATCAGATTGGTTTAGAAGAAAACTTGATAGGATATAGAAAGTGTAATACAGATTTTATTATTTTATTTAAATTTTATTCCATTCTTTAAATCCAATTTTGGGGTATGAATTGGGCTATAGGCAGTGGTTTCGTAGAATGGAGATGTTTAGATGGTGATTGTATATCCAGGGGCATATGTATATATTTACATGTACCTTCTCATCTTTTGTAGATGTCAACTATCTACGAAGTGATATAGATGGGCATTTTTGCCCTTTTCCGTATTTGAATGCTTTGTTCATCCATTGTAGGCCACCCCTAACGGACAGAAACACATGCATGGTTCTAAAAGGTGTGGCACTATTGCTTTTAATATGGAGTGCGAATAGCCATTCTAGCTATTCCAGAACGAGGGTGCGGAATCACATTCATCTTTACACAAGTTTTTAAAAATATAAATACATGTACTGACTTATAATGATCTTTTCAGCAAAATTAAGGATCTATTAGAAGCATATTAGCTTAACCTAATGTAATCAACTTTTAATAGAAAAAATTGAACGTAAAAGTAGAAATACGGGAATCAGAGTGAACTATATGCTGTGTCAAAGGATGATACGTGACTCGGTGTATATTATTGTATATGTTTATTATGGCGTCCATAAACAAAATCTTTTAAATTTATGAGACATGATACTAGGAGCAAATGCCTCATCAAAATTAACATTCTTTCACAATACGTTGTCCATTACGTTTTCCACACTGGAAGCTTATCTGTTTATAAAATAATTAAAAAAAGATGTTTCCTTTTCTATTACGTTCTCAGTTCTCAGTTTTAATAGTTAGTCATAACAAGTTAATCTATGGATGTTAAAGTTAGAATCCAATGCAAATATGCAAAGTTTGATTTGCCTTGGTTCCTTAGGCTGCAAGTTAAGGTAGAAGCCCACCCCAGAATCTTAAATAGATGGTAATAAATCATGAAACAGGCTTGACAGGAAAAAAAATCGGATAGAGTGAATATAACCCGAGTGTCTGACCCTTTCTTTACAATTTTTTTCCACTATTTATTTGTTATTCTATTAGTAACACAGAGCTAAAAGCTCTCATCTATTTCCTTAATATAAATTTTCTATTAGTAACACAAGAACAATGGAAGAATTTGACAAGAGGGACATCAGCACAACGCTCCTCCAAAACAGATGAAAGCGAAAGACCACTTATTGATGATGCGGAGCGACTGGATCGTGCATAAGCTCACTCTCTTCATCTTCACTGTCAGATATTGATGTGTCGTCGTCAGAATCCTGATATGCAAGGAACCGTCAATTCTGGGTTGTACCTCAAAACTAAACCCAAAAAATAACGTCTGTTAAAAAACTAAGTAACCTGGTAATGATGTTGAATGCTGCCATATATGCCTCCTATTGCCCTCATAATTATGTACATGGGTAGAATGATTCCGCTTGCTTTAAGTATAAACACCTACATTTACAAACAGTAAGGATCAAGGTTTTTCCAGTGCTTATTAATCGCAACGATTAAAAAAGGCAGATACTTTGATAAAGGATCCCAAGTGGTTACCGTTAAAAGTGAAAATGGGTAGTCTTCCTTTGTACTTGTGAGCACTACGAAAAGATGTCTCACAAGCAAAACGAGTGTAAACTGCAAAAGTAGGTCAACTAGTAAGAATTAGACAACTCTGCACATGAAATGTCATTTTCTTTGCTGTGCAAGATTCATGCTACTGTGATTCCCACCCCAAAAAAAGATTCGCCCATGGGTATAACCAAAAATAAATAAAGAAACAGAGAGTTGAAGAGGTCGCAAAACATAAAGCGTTGTAAGAGACCGTCAAACAATTAGTCCAAAACAGACATCTCCAAAACTGAGACCTGTGTCTTGGAGTCCCATGGTGTATTAGGGAAAATCCCACGTCGATTGATTAAAGAAAATATTAAAGATATATAATGTTAAGGACAACCACGTTAAATTGGCTACAAACTATTTTAGTAGAAAGATAATTCTAATATATACAAGGGTGAACCTAGCTGATTTTCTAGTTGACCAAATTAATTTAGTGTTTGGTGAGTCCTTAACTCCATTTCCAAGTGGGGATAAAACGCGCCTATTCAAATGCAAGTTGCCAGGGTTCAATAGTAAATAAGAAAAAGCATTGAAGAGAGAAGATGCTTACAAATAAAGCAAGTGATCGGCAGCAAGAAGCACTTCTATCAGCAGTAGACGTGCACTCAGAGTAATCTCCTTCTGCCGTGACTCCTTCTTCATCACTAACCCCTGATCTTGCGCTTAACGGTTCTTCGTCCCTCGGAATTTGCAGGCTATCTCTGTGATAATGAGAAATAGCCCCCACTTTAGTATTGCTAATTAATAATTATACTTTATTGTCAAAATGCAGCTATTATTTAATATTTATTCATAGAACACGCCAAACGGTCGGCTGGGTCAAGGGTTCGCATTTTAGAATTTGAAACGTCCGTTGAATCGTTAGTTGGAAGGCATTAACGTTCAGTTTGATGACTTTGATTGAGTTGTACGCGGTTGTGTTGAGTGCCTTTGAGTTGGATACTAGAAAGCATCACCTCCCCACACATGCCATGGGCAACACGTCATTAACAATCAGAATGGCTAACTTGTATTTAAGTGTTTCCTAAGATTTAATATGATCGACCAACAATATTTTTTTAATGTAACATGTCTCTAAAAAGAAATTAAAAACTTTTAATAATAAAATTCAAACATATCGGATAGGAGATACCTGATTGTCATAGACGCGTCATTTATCTGAGATTTCTTTGGGGATGCTGTATATCCAGGTTCGTATTGCTGCAAAAACAATAATAAGTTCGTCTTCCTTCTCTCGCTAAATAGTAAGTATACTCAGTCTTAAACATGCAAACGATTCTATTCTTTAAATCCCATAACAAGTTAGAAAGAAAACAGAGGTTGGAACGAACAGGAACCCGAAAGCCTGTGATATGGAGAAACGAATAAACACGCCTATGGGGCAACGGAGAGACTTAGATGCTAAGCAAGGCCCCGCAGAGCACAAACGTGAAGCACAGAAGTTCAAAATTGATATTTAGAAAAAATAAACAGAGAAAAGGATATGGACTCTGTTTTTATCATATATGACTCAAAATCAGAAAAGACAGCCGACCCAATTTGCATAACAATAACAACCACAAAAATCATGGAGGCGGCCAAATTTTTCTACCTTAGTTATCAAAGAGGCATCAAAAAGTTTTCCAGAGAACAGACTGAAACAGTAGATTAAGTGATCGAAATTTAGTACCTGAAGACATATTTCACAGGTTGTGCTTCCTTTCTCGTTGCACCATCTCTGTATGCAATTTCTGTGAGCAAACTGCACAATAACACAGCCGTTGATGGGACGTTCGAAAGGTAGAATAGAATAATGAAAGCCACAAGAACCAGAAAAAAAAACAAAGAAAGTTTCTGGGTTTGCCTTAACGGTGCCAGAACAAGCACAGGGAGCTTCAAGGCTTTCGGAGCTCTCAAATTCTTCTTCGTGACATATCCTGCAGCGAGGAATCGCCAAAAGTAATTTCAAATCATCGACCAACAATACCACTTCTTCCATATCTTTCTCCCACCTTCTTCTTCTCTCTGTTTCTTGGAACAGCTTCGTTTGTTTTTTCAAATTCGGTGTGTTAGTGTTACTCTGTATTTTCTCTCTTTGAATTCGAAGACTTTATACAACGGAAAGAGCTCGGAAGTTCCAAAACTGCCCCTTCTACGGGCTTACACGGGTATTACTTCGCAGAAAAGGAGATATTCAATAGCACCTCAATGAGATTAAAATATTAACAATTATATATTTTAAAATATTTATATATTTTTAGATTATAAATCAATTTATAAATTAAAAAAATCATTTTAAAAAATAATAAATACATTTCTTACCCTCTTAAAAAAAATTAACTAGACCCATGTATTAAGTTCAAGTACGGTATAAGTTGTTATTTGACCCAGCAATGCATGTTAACTGTTTTTTTTAAGCATACATTATCGAAGCCTTTGACATGCGATAACGAAACTTCGTTTCAGCGTCCGGTTGAGCGTTTGACGCATTAAAGGGTTGTCCAACAATAAGCCATTGAGGTACTTGAATTTTTTTTTTATTCAACGGTAGTTCAGACCGATAAAATTTGATGAGAGTTGAGTTTGTAAATATCGAGTTTGATGAGTTACGTTTCATCAGTAGCAGATAGTGTCCAAATTTCAAATCGAACGGTTAGTTTATTGATTTATTTTTCGTCAAAAATCGGTTCAGTGACCTAACTGTTATTGAATGCATGTTTTGAAATCTAAATGTGATTATCCAGAGAGGAAAGGTACATACAGGGTTATTAGGGTTCTAGAAAGAGCTAGAGCAGCCCACGCGACTGTGTCGAGCTGAGGGAGTGCATCATCTTACGTTATCCTTTTTTTTTTTTTTAAGAAAAGCATCACGCAACCTATTTTTATTTAAAGGGTAATCACTAACGGTTTCAGTTATAACGGCGGGATCTATCTACTTTAGACATAATATACCACTGTACTATGTTTTGGGTCCGTCAACGGTTTTTGAGGAAGAATTTATTTCTCTGTCAAATAGCCAGTGGGCCACTGTGGATGTGACAAGGACGAGAAATACGAAGTATTTAAGAATACAGGGAATATGGCTGGCTACATGAGTCATGATTCATGAAATCTCGGGTGCGTTGCGTTTCATATAGCCCTGGTTCTTCAAATCTGATCGACTGTAATGTAAGGGATGATCAAACGAACAGAGGAATAAATGCATATTCAAAGGCCAGCATGCATGACCTATTATCACGGCTGCATATTAATTATTAAATATCGGTTTTGATCCTTTTTTCCCGCTTGAAGTGCCTTTGCCTGCATATTACGTACGGTCATGATCATTTAACGGTACTTCCTGGGATAGATTCTTCAAACTTGGATTCCTCGTCGTGCGGTCAAAGCTCCAGGGCTGGCTGTATATATAGATTATGCGGTTCAATATTTGCACCAACCCCTCCATGAACAGATTCAACCTTCAACAAGGCGTGTTCATTCGTATACCATGTTTATGAGGCACGCAAAATAATGTTAATAATAATAATAAATTAGTAATGATCCGTGTATTGGCCAAGGAGTGGCATGGTTTTAAATAAAAGGGTAGGGATGGATAGGGAAGCATGATTTGTAATTGTGAGAAAGAAAGATGGCACACGTGGACGTGGTTATCCTCTGCTTGCCCTTGCCTGCTCGGTCTTTATCGCTCAACTCGTTGCATTTATCCAAAACAGTAGTAATGAGCCATCCTTATCACTGCGGCGGCGGCTGGCTGAAGGGGGCCTTTGAATTTGAGCCCTTTTGGTCGGCAAGTGGCAACCCCTGCCTGCCTTTCTTCCCCAATTCGTAATCTCCCCGATTCAAAAATGAAATATTAAATATGAACCTTCTATTGTTTAATATAAAAATGTTTAAGAATGTTGATGAGATTATGAGGATAAAATGTTAAATGAAATGTACGGGCATAGTAATTGAGCAGCCGGGAGGTAGAAATAGTATCGCTTGGTATTAATGATGCAAGGGGGGGGGCATTAGGTGGAGGTTGATGGCCAACCTGTTAGGTCGGATTAGATGAGGAGGGTGATGCTATCTATCTTTGAGTCTGGCTTAAGCGATGAATGAATACCCCCCCCCAAAACAAAGCAATCATCCATCACCCAATGCTGCCGAATCAACCGTTTCAGTTGGGATTATAGACTGAACTCTATCCAACACATTATCTATCTTATATTAATAAATCAAGATAAAACTTCTTCTACATACCTATTTTGTAAACCTTAAATCACACTGAAAAGGAAATTTCCGCATCTAATTCCACCAGCCACGGTTTCTATATTATCCATTTTCAAATGCTCATTTCTGTGAGACGTGGGCTCTCTCTTTTGGGAGAAGGTTTCGAAACAGTATGTGGGCCAACATGAAGCTCGGCTTCTATTACTTGTTGGGCTCTTCTCCCACTAGTGGCCCATAACAGAGAGAGCCGGATATGGGCCGTGTATTTCTGGACCAACTTCTGTTAGATGGAATCTGGTACTGCAAAGAACGAATGCCTTTTCTTGGGTTGTTTGGACAAGTGGGAAAGGCGAGTCGTCAAGCTAGAAGATGGGCTTCTTTTGATAGAGAGGAGCCACTCGTTGACTGGATAGAGGGTGGTCGGCCCAGTTAAATAGTCCACATCAGCATTGTATGGACCCACCACTTGCCTAGCATCTAATTTAACTAAAATTAGATTGGTTCAGAAAAAACATGACATATTAATTTAACTAAAATTTGTGATCGAAACAAAGCATTTAATACTATACATTTTCCTTGGCTGCTTCAGTAATGGAAAGAGCCGAAGCCATCTGCAACATCAACACCAGCAGCAACATGAAGGTGGAGAGGGTTATTGGAAGCGGAGATGCCAAGAATGTAATATGCTGCGCCGTGGAGAAGCTCAAGGCTGACACTTCAGTCATGGGAAGCCACGCCTATGGCTTCTTCAAGAGGTACGTACAATATTAATACCACCCACTGAATCATTCTTCTGAACCGTGTTTTTGGAGTTCAACAAATGATTTAAACACTGAAAGACTCTCTCCATGCGAACTCGCAGGGCCCTCCTCGGAAGCGTCAGCGAATACTGTGCCAAGCTTCCTAAATGTCCTGTTATAACTGTAAACCACCCTTAGTCAAATTATTTTCCTTCAAGAACCAGGCTCCTAGGCTTATTTTATAGCATGCAAATCTCAAGTTTGTACGATTAACTTGCCTTTGCAGAAAGAAATCTAGCTGTTGGTGAAAAAATATACAAGTTGGGATATTTAGGGTTCTATCTGCATTAATGAAATAGCAACTTGCCTTGTTTCGAATTTTCCGAGGTGCTTTATCTTGGAGCTGGATAAGCACTCACTTTTGCTTTTTTTTTTTTGGTGACTACTCACTTTTGCTTTTAGTTAGCGGGGATAAGCCCTCACTTTCACCATTAAATTAATAGACGGTGACTGGATTGCGTGGGTCGTTACCAAATGAGCGAGATGGACAAGAGAAGAATGGAAAGAGCCGCCATGAATTTAACTGACAAAACTCGTGAGCTGCAGCAAAGCCATTAATTTCACTACTCAATAACTACTGTTATATAATTTATCTTTTAGTTAAGATCTGGTAGTGTATATTGTATTATAAACTAGATGTCATGTTAAAATTTTAGACGCATAACTTATAAAAGAAATAAATCTATTAAAAAGCTTTCACCTATACAAATAGGGCTATGCAACGGGCGGATGGGGCTGCCCCGGGGCATCTTGTGCCCTGCCCGTGGATGAGACTACGAGTACAGGGCACCCTGTACCCGTAGTCAAGCCCGTTTAGACCCGTGCCAACGGGGCACAGGTCTAAACGGGTGGGATCACAGGTAACGGGTTACCTGTGACCCCTACCCCCTCCTCCCTAAACAATTTAAAAGGTGGAAATTGGAAATTTGGAATCAGCACAGCAGCAACCAGCAAGTCCAATGGGAAAGAAGAAAATGGGAAAATATCCAATTTGTTCTCAAAACCTCTACCACCAAAGTCTTTGCTTATGTAAACAAAATGTGCTTCTAGTTTTCAGTTTACGGGTCATATAAGCTGTAGCTACTAGACAATCCACCATATATGCCTTTAAAGTGCTTGTGATATGGCTAAAGTGAACTGACCTGATTACCTCAGAAGATGTTGAAGGGAAAAGCTGTGGTACGTGAGAAAGACATGCCAGAAATGGTTCAGAAGTCAGAACCATGTTATGGAGTTGGGCTTACCAAGCTCTCGATGCCCATGAAGCCAATGATTGTCAATCCATTGCCTATTATATCAAACAGGTATGTTATTAACTAGTCCTTAACTAATGTAGGACCTATTTAACTAATGTGATCAAATTAATAAGTTAGTTAAGTTAGTTGATTGTAATAAATATAACATGCCCCCTAAAAACAGTTTAAAATGGAACCTGGAAATTGGAATCAGCAGCAACCAGCAAGGCCTTGTAACAAGAAGAAAACCCGTACCTGCAACTGCAAATCTGCAATCCTTTTTTTACAGTAAATCTAAAATACAAGATACTACCAGCCACAGTAAATCTGAAATTGCAACAAATATGAAATTACATGACATTATGTATATCCAAAGTTAATATTACAGCAGCAACAAGATAACAACCATAGTAAATAATCCAAACATTAGAATGTAATCCAAACATGACATTATGAGTATCCAAAGTTAACATTACAGCAGCAAACATAATCCAAATATGACATATAGATATCCAGACTCCAAAGTTCCAATTTCCAAACAAAAGAATGTAAACATGAGCATTGAGCACTTTAAGTAATCCAAAAATCAATTGACCCTTCATGCTAGATGTTGGACACCATCTTCAGATTCAAATGGAACCCTTATATGCATTATCTTCCTCTGCAAAACAAAACAATCAAAATTTGTTTTTTAAAAACATGTAATAGGAATTCAATGAAACAATGAAATTCCAAAAAATAGAAATGTAATAGGAAATAAAACACCCATAACAATGTTTGCAATCTCATTAAGATTATCTACATCAAAATCATTGATTCTGTGGGGTCTCTTGGAAAGCCAATTTTGTGCACATATGAGTGCCTTAGCCATCCTTGAAGATAAAGAGCTCATGAAAGTATCTAGTACTCGACCCCCAATACTAAAAGCTGATTCTGAAGATATTGTAGAGACCGGTGCAGCCAACAAATCACGTGCCACCAAACTTAAAATCTTATACTTGTATACATTTCCCTTCCACCATGACAAAATGTCAAATTTCGGATCACGAAAGGGCACGAGTTCAGCTTGAAGGTATTCATCCACTTCTGATATTTTCTCTACACTGCATTCTGCATCAGCTGTAGCTAAAAACCTTTGGAATATAGTATCAATGGATGACAATGAAATATTGTAACAACCCTGTTGGAATATGGGCCACCCTTGATGGATTAGGCCCAAAACCCATCTTAGGGGTAAAAGAGCAAATAAGGAAACATGTGGGAAGGAAATTGCAATTTCCTCAAAAAGAGAGATAAGATTGGAACAGACGCGGGAACGGTTGTGCAATTGTGAGCAGTTGTGTTTTTTCAAATTAGAATTATTATATTAAAAAGAGCATAACTCCTCCTCAGACGCACAACTGTTAACACTTACACAGAACTCCAATTTCTCTCCAAAAAAGCCCCATCTCTCTTCTTCCGGTGAATTTGCTGTGTACAGATTTGGGTCCAACTTTGTGATCCGAACACGCGTGGGTATCTGCAATTGATGTTTGATTTGTCAGGTATGCCCGTATTTCTACAGTGGTATCAGAGCAATGAGTTCCTGTGGCAATTCTTCTCACTGTATGTTGATTATGCATGATCTCCGTGATTCTGGAATTTCATGAAGTGCAAATCATCATATTTCATTTGCATATGCATTTTTCTACGTGATTCTCGTTATGCTGTGTGATATGTTTTACCTCCTTCATATCTGTACATGTGTATGTATGTTTAAAATGCTTTATGTATTTCATTTTTGTTCTCTTTCGTTTAGAAAGAGAAAACATACATAAACAAAGCTGAAGGAGAAAACTGAAACCCATAAAAAAAAATCCATTCTGGTTCCCATAAAACACGCGTTTTAGGATTAGAAAGCATGTACATCATGAAGGGCTCGTCAAAACGAAGACGTGAACACCAAGAACGCGAAGAACGGATACCGGATGAAGAAGTTATGGAGGAAAAACGTCTCTCGAGTTTCGTAAGCATTTTTCCAGAAAATTAACAAGACCCAGGCTTAAAAAAAATATTCCCATTGCGTAGATCTCGTCGAGACGAAGAAATAGACACTAAGAACGCTAAAAACGGACGTCGAAGTTATGGATGAAAAACAAAGGCGGGTCATCGGGTCCGTAAAACCCGACCCATTTCGCGCGCAGACCGACAGAGGGTGAAGATGAACAGTGGCGGCGGACCGGGTCGGGTAGGTCAACCTGACCCGATATGGAAGCAGCACCGAAACGGTGCGTTTCGCCTTGGCCCCAAACGACGTCGTTTTGGATTTAAGCAAAACAACGAATTTGGCCTCCACGGATTCGAACCCGCAACGTGCATGTGATGACAGGCGCCTTAACCACTCGAGCTAGTGGCGCAAGTTGGAGAAAGGGGGCGAAATATTAATATACATATAATATTTAAATCCTTCAAACCCTTTCTACTAAACAAGGCATTTATCATAATTAACAATTAATGAACAATTAACCGTGGTGATAGAAATTTTTTTTTTCACTTTCACAAAACTTTGTCTCATTTATTCAGATTAACACATTTGAATCCAAGGCATAACATTGCCCACAAATCCACTGCAATAGTCAACACATAAGACTAAGGGCACAGTCAACATCAGGGATAAAACCCAGCCAACTAATCTTTATTCTTTCACATTGTCACAAACATAAGACTAAGGGCACAGTTCATATAAGAGTTAGCACACAGCCCACTAGTCCATAATTTTTCCCACTGTAACTTCAGCGTAGGATTGAGATACAAACAGTTGTCATTTGTTAAAAATAGATCAAGAGTTATCATAACACAATGATCCTATGATGGCAATATATAAACATTACAATTTCTAAAATTCCAAAGGCATACAAGATTACAAACTTTTATGCCTCTACATGCTTTCCTGGACCACTATTCGGATAAGAGGTCTCGCCTGAAAAATGTTAATACCACGGGGTGAGACATTAAGTCCCCGTAACCAAAATCAATTTATAAAATATGCAAGAAAGGAATGTAAGCCAGAGAAGCAGGTTTATCAGCAATTACATTAGGATTTCAAAAACAAAATAAAACATAATACTTTCAATAAATGAAACCATCCCCACTCATTCATCCTGCTCCCCTTATAACTTCTGGACGTGGTACAGTCTTTTAGTGCTAGTATACCCGACCAAAGGTTAGCTAGTCACATCAAAAACACTGCCCCCTTCCATGTCACCACCAAATATACCGTAACAGGAAGGTGTCCGGCCAAAACACTCAACTCAAATCTGAGCCAAGAGTGAGAGAGTCGATGGGCACACAACAACCGCATCTCTTCCACACAACTCAATATATCCCATAAAATAATACAATACACTCAGTGACGGGCTGCTGACGAGTATAACGGGTACGGGTCTTCTTGATCAGCCATATAGGATACGAGAGAGTATAACCTCTGTAATTCTTTTTTTTCCAGAAGCCAAGTATAGCTGGGGTTATTGATTTTCTTAATTTAAAATCGAGTGAGGATCTATGTTAAGTACTCTTCCAATAAACGATAAACACATGATCAGTCCAAATTGATTGACATACTGCAGAAAAGATATTGGTCAATTAAAGAGAATATGTCAGCTTATTTAATGCACACGCCGTAAACTGGCTTTAGAAAGAAATTAAAAACTATTGTGGGTCCCACC
Source organism: Vachellia pachyceras (assembly GCA_025593235.1). NCBI lineage: Eukaryota > Viridiplantae > Streptophyta > Magnoliopsida > Fabales > Fabaceae > Vachellia > Vachellia pachyceras. Next base: position 15,322 of record JANTPZ010013360.1, read on the forward strand.
ATTTTTTGTTAATTACTCTCTCGTGCCCCTCCATTGATTTCTCTCCCTCCTCAGTCCTCGGTCAGCTCATGCCCATGACCCCTCTGTCTCCGGCAGCGAAAGGTGTCGAGCCTCCATCGTAATGATGCGAAGTAATCGATAAAAATAGGTCGATCTAGCTTTAATATCCAGGACGCAAACTGATCAAGTGAAAAAATAATGGTGAAGGAGGAGAGAGAGGAGATATGGGCGTGAGCTGATCTCCAAGTTCCAACCGATGCAAAAATTTCTGCTCAGATAGTAAGTACATTTCTCTCGAAGCCATTTGGAATTAACAACCGTTGCTATTGTTTGTTTGGAATAGCTCCGTTTGGTAAGCCCGTTGGCACAACGGGTGCGTTTACCGAGACACTTTTTCTCTCACATAAACTACCTCGAAATCTATGTTCGTTCTCCCAACAAGCTATCCAAACGAAGCCAATAACGTTTCCAAAAATCAAACGCACATTCAACAGCATTTTTCTACAAAATGAGATAATTTCATTCACATATTTATCTTGACTTACGTAAAAGTACTTCTCTACCGTATTCCTAAACAGTCACATTGTTAAAAGCCTAAATGGACAAATAAAAAGGATCCGGTTTCGGTGTTTCTCTTGAGAGAAGCACCGCGTCCTCATCGCGTGTGTGTATATATATTTATATTATTAATAATTAATATATTTATATAATATATTTATATATTTAATATTTTAAATTTATTCTATTTTATTTATTTTTTATTTATGAATTATTGAATTTTTAAATATTTTTATAATAATTAAAAAATTCTAG
>JANTPZ010013363.1:0-12879 GCA_025593235.1 Vachellia pachyceras
TTAGACACCTACCTCCACCATTAAAGTTGCCGGCCACGTTGTTTAAGTAATTGAGGCAGTGAGGGTCCTTGCTTTGGTTGAAAGCAAAAGCAGTGGAAGAAGGACAGAACAAGTAAGAGCCATCTTTGCTTCTCACATTCTGAAGCTTATCCCATTGAAGCCCTGGTATTGCTTCCAAGCTGAACAGCAATGACGTTGGCACACTATGCAACACCTCCATTGGTATCCTTTAAACAAAGAAATGGTAAAGAAATAAGCCACATTAAACATAATTTGTTAGCCAGTTCATGAATATTTGCCAGCAATGTGAAACCTCCAATACGCATCGGAGTATATGTTTTATCTAAAGCATTAATTATTTTCGCTTGATATATATCCCTAACTAATCAGAAAAATTTATAACTAATTAATCAAACTATATATTTAAGACAATTTTGATATTTTACAACAAATTTCTAATTTTAACTAACTTCATTAATTTATGCAAAACTGTTATGGGGTGCTCGGAGGGAGTAATATTAAGAACTATATACACCTCTTGAGCTTGGCATCTCTTCTTGCAAGTATTTCTTGGAGGCCAGGGAAGTCATCAGGCAGATCAATGTTCAAACCTTTTGCCCATTCCATAAGTGTTGGCAGAATAACTTCAAACCCACATGTCATATGCTCTCTATTTTCTGTTTCCAAAGTGTTCACGTTCTCTTTGAAGAACTTTAGCCCTGCATATTTAAAATAATAAGTATATACATGGACTTTAAGTTTAACATATTGCGCTGCTTCCACGATTAAATATTATTATCACTCAACTTGCATCATGCATATGAAGAATTTTCCAAATAGTCATAAACAAATGGAAATTTAATGGAGCAGAATTTTCAGATTTGAAAAACCAACCGGCCAGAAATTAAAATAATCATATTGATTGTGGGCCTTGTGAGATATGACATATTTAAGATGGATTTAATAAATTGACCACTATTAATTCCAGTAAAAACCTGCTTGAAAATAAGCAAAAAGAGTATTTGTGGGCCTTGTGAGATATGACAGCTCCATGAAGGGTGAGAATCAGAAATTACTGAACGAATCATAATGTTGGGAGATTAAACCAACATCTCGAGTATTTAATTAAGAAACATCCGTACCTTTGTGGGCTTTGTGAGGATGAACGTTGTAATTTTTCAAGACAATTACAGCGGCTAAGGTGCAAAGAAGCCTATCATAGGCCATAAATCTGTGAGGATCTCCCCAGGATCCATCTGCAAGCTGATTCTCTATTATCCATTCAAGTGATTCTGGAAACTGGGGGCCCCCACTTCCGTTCACATCCTCCACCATCGCCATCAAAGCTGTGTGATAAGCCGATGGTGATATGCTCTTCTCTCCTTCCTTTGATTCCAAGTTCATTCTTATTTCTTCCACTTTCATTCTGATCTCCTCTTTCATCACATATCCCTAATTTTCAGATCGAAACAATATATATATATATATATATGTAAGACTTCACATCAAATTAAACTCATTGGATGAATATATTTGTCGTACTTAAAGAAAGTGTTTGATTGATTAGTAAACCATACGTACCTCCAAAGCTGCATGTTCGTCTCGTTTCTTAACCTGATCGATAATCCCGTCATTATTCCTATTCAATCTCGGGAACGTCAAACCTTCCAGCCTTGGAATTTGTTCTGATGAAGTTTTAACTTCCGATAAGCTGCTAGTGCTTTTTGCTCTAAAATCTGAGTTTTTCTGTGAAACGATGACTTTAGCCTTCAACTGCGAAACCCCTATACACACAATAACGTACACAAACCACATGTATGGTAAGTTTAGCCTTCAACGCATAGCAGAGTTTCCAACTTATGATGAACTTTGTCGATGAAGAAGAAGAAGGGTTGGCGCTATTATGGCATCAAGCCATTGGCATATATACTATCATATATAATCTTAATTATACAAAGAATGATAAATCTATAAATATAATCGTAAAGGGCTATAAGAGATGGATGTTAATTAGATAATTACCAGGAAAGATGTTGTTAGAAGGAAGATGGATGGGGAGGGTATTAATGGTGGAAGAAGGCAAGACATGTTGGGTTGAAGGAGAAGCAAGAGACCGAGAGTAATGGTGATGATAGAGGCTGGATTGGGAAGCCATTATGCTAGTTAATGGTTTGCTTCCTCTTGCTAGTATGGTGCTGGAATTGTAATCCTCTTCCACTGAACATGGCTATGGCGACATATATATACACAAAGACACATGTGGAGGAGGGGGGGTGTGTGTTTGTTCTTGTACGTAGTCAATTTGAGAGGATGAAAAGAAGAGATTGATATTTCTAAGCAAACGGTGAATATATCACTACCAACATTTTCCGTTATCAGCCTTCCGTTATCAAGACATTTCAATAGTACTGAAGTGGAAGAGGACATTGAATTCAACCCCTACTCTTTATTTTATATGCTTACATGATTTGGTCAAATTGGAGCATTCATCAAGGGTATTCCTGTCAAAGATGTTTTTATATTGGCATACAGACTTAACTCAAGACCTAGTTATAAGTGGTAAAATTTCTTTCTATTAAGATAAATGCTGGTTGGCAATCCCTACTTTCTTGTTAGTAATGGTGTCTGGATCACCTTTGGAGGCTCAAACGAGTATCTCAACTACTAAAAGTGACTTTTTTGTTTTTTAAATAATATTTGTATAGCAAGTCACTGCAAGATTAGAAGCAGGAATCTGTTGCTTTTGGCTTTCCACTATTGAGAGAGAATAAATTAGATTATGGGTTCTATCACCTTTTACAAAAGTAAATCTAAATATAAATCACATCGCACTAACTAATATTTATCCAAATTTAAGTTTGCAAAAGTGAGATGAAATAAAAGTAATTTTTGCCACAACTAACCTAAGTGCACCCTAAAATTGTAAAACATATATTCAAGGTTTTAAATTTAAGGTTTCTTCAATAATACTACATCCAGTATATTTTATAAGTTGTCAAGAAGAAAATTTTGGTCTTTTTATAAGATGTTTTGATTGTATCAATAAACATTAAATATTTTTTTTCAAATATGCTCATTTAATAAAGAGTAGTGAAAGAGAGTAGAAACTAATTCAATGGAATTTAGTGCAATCAATAAAGTTAATATTAGAGATAACTTTGATGTTATAACACATTTAATGCTTTTAGCTATTTTTATTAGAACGTGTGAATTAATTAAAAATACCTTATAGTTTGGATTAGAGGAGTATAATACTTTAACGTATAATTAATATAATTAATGAAGTTATGGAATTCATTGTAGGATTTTTTTTCCATTTTAACTTTTGTGAATGTTTTATAGGTAAAGGATGATGAGTCGTGTTGTTTATAGGTCCTATTAAATTGCTTGTACGAATTTCGAATTATATATGTATAGATTTCTAAGGGAGAAAAAGTGATTATAAAGATATAATAATAAATTACATGTGTTAACGAATAGCAAAAGTTGGCTTTAGTATTTGTTTTCTTCATTAAACAGGATCTTAGATTATTTAAGCTCTATGAACAGAAATATAATTTTACGAAACAAACCCAACTTAGTTTATATTAGTGGTAATATACAACAACAATAAAAAAATTAATATAAATAACAGAATGAATTATATTATATCAATAACCGTAGCTTAATCATTGAAAAGATTAATAATAAAAATATCATCTTCAATTACTTTATCTAGGATTATCTTTCGTCTTTCTCTACCCATCATTCCATAAGATTTCATACTACTTGATCACTCCTTTTCATTGACGCCCTCCTTTAAATTTTTTTGAATAATCTCAAACAATTTTTTATTATTTTTCAATAAATATCACTCCAACTCTTTTAGACATATCCACTAATTAACTATAAAAAATTAGATAATTGATGGATTTTTTTATTTGAGTATCATATGGTCATATATTTCGTGTATTGGCCCTTCTTTGCCGACAGTGTATTGGACATTTGAACTCTTATGGTTGAAAACTCATTAAAAATATGGTCAATTTTGGCTTTGTTGTGAAGTCTTTTGGAAATTTCTTCGGGAAACGGTCGTCCGCCATCTTTAATTTTTTTTAATAACGAAATGTTAAAATAGATATTAAAATAATCCTAGTAGTGAAAATCGGGTATGATTCAAACGATAACACGAGATTATCAAACGACAAGCTTTCATAAACAGCAAGATTTTCAATCATAACTTATTTTTTTAGCATGATTTACGGTCTAAAAGAGAGATAAATTTTATCTCCAACCTCCATAAACGTATTTTCGTAACGCTATGGTAAACAGGTCTAATATCGATCAATGAGAAGTTTCAAAATACTCATTTATTCTTATTTACATTACAATATGTCACATCTAACATGTTTTATACTGATTATAAAAAAATCTTAAATTTCATTAACTCTCCTTTAAAATTTAACAACCTTTCAATTGTATTTCCATTTAATATATATTGTACCCATGACAATAACTGAATGATAAAATTAACTGAATGATTATATGAAAAACTTAATGATATGTAGGACCAAGAAATTTCTTCTTCCTCCACCTTATAAATGGGATTTGAGAGTATTTTAAATTTTAATGTCCATTTTATTCTAACTTAGGTTAGAAAGCAATGTTAAAACTATTTTCTTCAGTAGTGCTTTCCAAACCACATTGGAAAAAAATGTTGGTTGAGTAAGTCCACATGATAAGATTATCAACGATTACATGCACTTGGAAAATGTTAAAAACTATTGTTAAATTCACAAAATGCGTACTTTTGATATTTTATTTTACTTGAAATATATTTCTTTTAAGAATTTACGGCGCTGAATGTAATGATTTATCTCTGAAATTCTAATTGAAAAGTCAAATTATGTGTTAAAATATTGTATAAGTGATTTCTTCATAAATATCTAATTTGAAACTTGGAAAACCAATATCTAGCGGAATATTTTATCTCAAATCCTGAAGTTTCACCAAGTACTTATTCTGTACAGATTTAATATTCGGGAGAATTGGGGATAAGTCCCTTATTAAAAAATTAATTATAGAATGAGACATTTCACAATATGTAACTAAGCTTATACGTTATGTTCAAATGACTTTCCACACATGTAACTAAATTTTCATATATGCTACTGAGCGTCCATATGACATATCACATTCTTTAATTAATTTTTCAATAGCAGGTTTATCTCCAATTCTCCTTTAATATTCTTTTTTTCAATCGGAAATTATTAAATAAAGATTGAAAAAGAAGAAGAACTACAAATAAGTCTCGAAGTAAGAAAAGCAATTACTTTCTTAGTTCCATTTACAAGTTAAAATTTAGTGTTTACTTGTCAAACTTCTATATGAGTATGTGTACAAATAACTAGAATTTGTGGGCAATTAAATTTTTTATTTGACAAACGTACGATATTTAGGTTCCTTTCAACTTTCTAGAATGGTGGGCGGCTGCTACCTGACTTACGAAAGGTCAAGCACGCCCAGAAACTTCAAACCTAAATTCTCCGCCTAACAACCTAAAACAATATTATACTCGAGAAGCTCAATATATATGACTTCAAGTGATATATGGAAATCCGATTATATGATATATGGAAATCCAGAATTAATTAATTAATTAAACTTATCTTAAATTTTAATAAATTTCAACTTTATCCATATTAAATATGATTTACGGAGAAGAAAAATACAACAAATCACATCTAAAGATTAATTATATATAGGAATAAAATTGACAAATAAGAATTGATTTATCTCAAAGTAATATGTTCCGGAACAAAGAATTGTTATAGAAGTTACTTTTATATATATATTTATATATATTTATTGTGGACCAAAATGAAAGGAGTACTTATAAAACATAATATAATAAAATATGATATTTTATAAATCTTGAATACTAAATTTTGCTCGGGTATTGTGCATTGTGTGATATTACGTTGACATGAAATATATCAAACTCTAATGGACATTTTATCATAGAAAATTTATAAATAGGTTTTAAAGAATTCTGGTGTAAAAAACAACAGGTTCATTTTTTTTTTTAACAACATGATATTATTAAGTTGTTGCGAAAACTTTACAGTGATATATACATATATTATTTTTTTTGGGACCTCATTTTGATTATTATTATTATTATTATTATTATTATTTTCTTCTTATTTTTGTATTTCGGTAATTTATATCATAACTCTTGTCCTTCTTCTTTTTTTTCGGACATCAGAGTCAAAAGTCATTAATTGTACTACGTTTTGCCTCCATGTGCGATCCATTAGTTTCGGTGCTCCAATACTTTTGTTCAACTATTTATGCACACTAGTGAACCATGTGAATAGTTACATTCTATTTCTAATATAAGAACTTATCAAATTTTAATAGATATTAAGAAAAAGATTAATTTATATATTTATTTATTTATTTAAATTAATTTATTTAATTTATAAACTAATATATAATATAACGATGCATATAAATATTTTAAAATATATATTATAAGTAATTTATTTATTTAGTTTTTCCAACTTCTTTATAAAAATTAACTACCTTTCGTATTAAAGACCGGAAATAGTATGTCATTTTAATTAATTAATTTGTGAAAAAAAAGTGACAAATTAAATAACCCATTTAATATGTCCTAAAATACTCCATCCATCCCTCTTCATAATCGACAATTACACAAATCACACAAAACCAACTAAGACAGATCGCAAGGTGTGTCTCCCACTTGTGTTTGGATGCCCCTCGTACCGTGATTTTGGAGAAAAATAATGGTCTTAAGGGGGAAAACCCGAACACTATCAACTTTTTTTTTAATTTATTATTTGTTTTAACCAAAATCATATTTTTAGTGTGAGTTATCCAAACACTTTATCGTTCACGCACGCAGCATATTTTCTTTAGGTATAAGGTGTAAATTTGTTCCGAAAATTTTAAATCAGGAACAATGAGATCCGGAAGTCTTTTAATGATAATTACCATCCCGAAAGTTTAGAATGAGGGGCAATGTCCCCTGTGATTGCCTTATGTCAACCCCCTCTCCGGTGTGCCGAGCATCATCCTGCTACGGTACTCCGGCCGTCGTCATTAGCCGTGTCCGCAAGTGGAAGAAGGAGCGGGGGTACGTTTCCCCTTTAATTCCTTCATGTTTTATCATGTCGTGGGCTTGTTCGTCGACGACATTATCATATCATTAGAAACATTCCCGACCATAGAAAGATGTTTTTGTTTAGTTTTACTAGTTGCTCTATATCTTTTAACTTTTCGCGTGTGTCACGAGGTAGAGAGTATAAATTATCTAGACAAGTCGATAACAGGTGTGTGGATGTCAATATAATAGGACCCATTTTGCCTTTGTGTGTGTCACGAGTTAGAGTAAAATTATATGTTTGTTTAAAATAATTTTATATAATCAATCCATATTATTAAAAAAATTGGTAAACCTTAAAGTATATTGTAATATCCAGATTTTGGATAACTGTGTATAAAGGCTAAACGAGCAGTTAAAGATTAATTAAGAGTTCAGGGGATGAAAGTAAAGGAAATGAAGGGTAAAAATCTCATTCTGTCAAACGTAAGAAAAGTACGGGTAAAATGATCATTTTGAAAAAGTAAGAGACCAAAATGTCATTTTGAAAAATAAAGGATCAAAGTGACATTTTGAAATAGGGATCCAATTGTAAATTCAGAATTTCTTAGAACCGAAATGTTATTTTTTAAATTAAAGGACATTTTGATAAATTAAGAAAAGTCAAAGGGCATTTTGGTCAAAGTTGACCAAAATATCAGAAAATTTTAAAGAGTCCCAAAAGATAGGGAAAATTTCACTAATCGGTACTTGAAGCCCGGGTCAGGTCATAATGACAAAAATAACCTTTACAGCAATTCAAATGTCATTTAATGCTTGGACATTTAATAAATAATTAACTAAATATAATTATTTAAAATATCCAAATGCCTCAAATATCTGATTTCATAATAGGGAAAAATGGCTTGAAAATTGTAATAATTGATAAAATTATTTTCAAGAGAAAACTAGATGTAGTTTTCTGAAACGGGAAGAAAAAGATCCGGAAAACCCCCGAATTAGGGTTTTCTTCAAAAATTAATTAAAGACAATTCTAGAAGCAAAATGAGAAAAGGAAAATTATTGAAGTATCATATGAATTTTGGAAACTTTTTAATGATCATAAATAGGTCAAATGATCAGGGAATTCCTAAAAAGTATTTCCGGCCAGATAAAGTTACTTTATCTGTACAAGTGGGCCCCACAGTTTAGCTGACATAAGCACTATAATATCACAAGGGGTGAATAGCATGAACACATGGCAAGATCATGTTATTGATGCATAGGATTTATCCATTTAGAAGATGATTAAAATAAAGGGTCAACATCTAATCAACATCTTGCAAATATACAAAAGTTCAATGACCTATTAGCAACTTAAATGTACATATTTTTTTAAGACTAAATGTGCAGATTTTTTTAAGGCTCTTCTAGCCATTTCAAAAGCCCATATTTTGTGCAAGAAAGAGGAAGCAAGGCGTGAACTCAAGGGGGATGTGATTTTCAATTGTAATCTTTCATATTCTTGAATTTCTACCACACCTTTCCATTTAATCGTTTTGTTTTTGGCTAAACTAATGTGTATGTGCTACTGAAACTATATGGTTTTTAAGAGAAAGTGAAAAGGAGGGATTTAGATGAAAGAGCTGTTAGAAAACAATTTTATACATAATTTGGAACATTATTGGTGGTTGGTTTGTCTTGGTTTGGTGTGTTATATAAATTTTGTATTTCAAACCCTAAGGAGAGGTGCTACATGAAATGGGGCTGGCCATAGATGAAAGATTTTGTGATAAATAATGATTAGAAAATTGTTTAAAAACAAGATTTTGTAAGTGTATAGAAAGAAAAATTGAAATATCAATTTTTGGCAATTTGCCCTATATTTCTGCCAGAGCTGTTTTTAAGTGAATGAGATATTTTTATGTTTCCAATCGATTTAGAAGGTAAAATTGGACATTCATAAGCTTCATTTAAAGATTTGGTCAAAAAATTGGACAAATTGATATTTTTCCCTAGCAAGGACTTTAATGAAGGAGAGATTTTTCCCTATACTTCGGCCAGAGCTATTTTTAAGTGAAGGAGAGATTTTTATGCTTCCAATGGATTTGAAGGTAAAATTGGACATTTAGACTTGGTCAAAAAATTGGACAAATTGATATTTTTCCCTAGTAGGGACTTTAATAAGTTTCATTCAAATACTTGAACCACTCAATTTAAATTTTTCTAAAATTAGTTATAAATTTTAAAATTGATAAAAAATTATGAAATTTTACCAAGTGGACAGTAACATTTTGTAAGTTTTAAAACTTTACTTTATTAGCTAATTCTAGAATATGGAATGCACTCAAGTGGTTCATTATTAATCTCTAATGCATATTAAGATAAGCTAAGGGAGGTATTGCTAATATATATATATATATATATATAAAATCGTGGTGCGTGTCCTCTAAACCGTAGTTTTGGAGAAAAACAATGGTCTTGGGGAAAAAAACCCCAAGCACTATCGAATTTTTGGTAATCTATTTGTTTCAATCAAAATCATAGTTTTAGTGTGAGTTCTCCAAGCACTTTATCCTTTAAGCAATGTATTTTTTTAAGAAAACCGTAGTTTTGGGATAAATTATAAAGAACAACTTTTAATGATCACCTTTTTCACAAAACACATTCTACTCAATTTCTTTTACAAAATCTATTCAACCCAAAATATATTCTTTTAAATCATTTTTTTAAATAACAGGTTATTAGCTAGAGGAGTAAGGTGACTAGTTTTCTAATTTTGTGTCCAAGCTATGCTTGCCTTCATATATATATATATATATATATATATAAGATGTGCAAGTGGATTTGGTCACATCACAAATGGAAGATCGCACATATGGTCAAACATGATGCATTATGTTATTATTATACTTTTTTCTAACTAGGAAGTTTTATTTTCCTGGTCAAAGGTATTTAAGGATCTCAGTTCTTGAGCGTGTGTAACTCTTTAATTGTGCGGAACTTATTTTTATGCACAATTTTCTCCCATTTTACACATAACTGGTGATAAGTTGCATAGAATTGCAGAAAAATTGTATTCACTGAAAATTTGATGCTATTGAAAATTTAAACAAATTTAAAATATTTTTGGGAAATAAATTTTACCATTGGGAGCAATTCTCTGTTTTTTTAATGAAGAGTATCCTCAAATAAATATAGCCAAGATTTGATCTAGATCTATAGGTTAAAACAGTAAATTAATGATTTAATTAGTTAAAACCATAGAGGAACTTGTCTATAAATCTTTAGCTATAAAAGGCTTTACAAAAGTTGAGCAAAATTTTGCAACACAAACGATAAGCTAAAACTCTAGTAGAATTCGTTTCTAAATCTTTAATTATAAAAGGCTCCACAAAAGTTAATCACTCTTATAACCTGATTATATTCTCTTCCGAATACAAATCACAAGTTAAAACTGGTCAGAAAAAAATTTCACTCATCCTGAAATAACTTATACAACTTGCTCCTTAAATAAGGAAACTTAATAACCCTAATATGACTCAAATTAAAATATTAAAAAGATATAATAACGTGATGACATCTAATTAAACTAAATCAAAGATATTGATATTAAGTAATCACTTGTATATCTACAATTAAAAGATAAACTAATAATATATTCTAAATATCCTTAAAATAATTCAAAATATCTAAAAGGGATATATCAAATCTTTTTAATAATAACTAAATACAAAATGACCATTTAAATCAACAAGCACTTGGTTGGATTGGTCAGGGCATCCAACTATCATACACAAGATCTCGGGTTCAAGCCATGGATGTAGAAGTGTCAAAACACAACCCAAATGGTCCTGCAAGTGCTTGATCTAGATTAATCGATTGTTCGGACACTTGTTAATTGGACCCAGTAAAAAAGTGCTGGATACCGGATGGCAAAAGGCAAATAAAAATGATTGTTTTTAAATTGTAAAATTACGTAAAAATAAAAACAAATAGACTTAATTGTCTTATTCCACGTACACCTCATGATAGTTGAATGTCAAGTAAATATCTAATCGAATTGATATAATTATCCTTTGAATTTCTATACAATCATAGAATTTGGCTTAACCTCTCGCAACAAGGTCTTCTTTTTATACATAGAGAGGGATGGATCTATATACTTAAGAGACCCGATTTACTACAAATTATGTAGAACATATCAGTAAATGATCTGTTGAACTTATAAAATTACATGTAAATCAAACGGAAAAGTGCTTCTAAAAACACTGACACACATATTTTAAAATAAGAGTACGAAGAATGGATCCATACTCTTCTACTACACCACAACCATTTCACTTTTCCTGTTTATTAACTTTCACCTCTTTTTTTTAGGATAAAAAACCTTCATATTTTAATATACTACATCCAATGACTTGCTGATCACCTAATCATGCTTATTCCTCTGAATTAAAAAGTAATTATATCTTTTTTAAAAAATAAGTAACTATAACGTTAAGAGTGATAATTAAGAGGAATAACCCACAAACCATTCTTCCTTCTCACAGTGGCACCAAAGGATTCAGTCATATCCAACTCTTCACATTTCATCCCATTTGGAAGTTTCCAATCAAAATGGTATAGCAAATTGGCAAGAACAAGCTCGATAACAACCGAAGCAAATGTGATTCCTGGACATATTCTCCTTCCAGCACCAAATGGAATATACTCAAAGTTTGTTCCCCTGTAATCTATTGAGCTCTTAATGAATCTCTCAGGTTGAAATTTGTCAGGATCATTCCAATACTTAGGATCTCTTCCAATAGCCCAGGCATTGATCATGACCTTAGTTTTCTGAGGTATCTCATAACCATAGATTTCAGAGCTTTGACTGTTTTCTCTTGGAACTAACAGTGGCAATGGTGGGTGTACCCTCATAGTTTCTTTTATGATTGCTCCTAAGTAGTTCAAATGATTAAGTTTTGATTCTTCTACATATCCTTTGTCTTCATACACCCTTCTTACCTCTTCTTGTGCCTCTTTCATTTTCTTTGGGTCTTTGAGCAATTCTGACATTGCCCATTCTACAGTTGTTGCTGCTGTTTCAGTCCCACCAACAAAAATGTCCTGGAATGAGTATTGTTGAACATATTAGTATATATATATACTATATAAGAAACATCTATTCTTAATTATAGATGTATATGGTTAAGGGTTAAGTAAAATTCAACACCCTATAGTATTTTTTCAGCAGTATCTAATATTATAAAGTGATTTTTAGTGCAATCTTACCCTTAGTATTTTCGAAGAAGTAATTAACACCCTAAACTTAGGTTGACGGATGCATCAAAAATTAGTTTAGAGGATGACGAGTGATAATAAAAAAATACTTTAGAATGCGGAATGTACCAAAAATTACTTTAGAAGATTGAATGCTAAAAGTACTTCAAGATGCTCGAATGATTAAAAGAACACAATATACTCACCAAGATAACAGCTTTGATGTTTTCTAGAGTTAAGGGAATTTCTAATTCATTCTCCTTTTGAATTCTCAAGAGAACATCGACTAGATCGGCCTCTTCCTTTGCCTCATCACCATCATTCTTTTCTTTGTGGTCGTTGATGATATTTTCAAGCATCCTATCAATCACTCTGCCCACCTTCTTAACTTTAGCTTCCGTCCCACTGATCACTCGAAGGATTTTGAGAGAAGGAAAGAGATCAGAAACTGATAAACCACTCGCCAGTTCAATCCCATAAGCCAAAGTTGACAGAATCTCTTCTACGTTCTTTGTCCTCTTACCAAA
>JANTPZ010013380.1:0-10381 GCA_025593235.1 Vachellia pachyceras
AAGCCAAGGCTATGAACCTTGGGTGCTTTTTTTCTACCTTTTGCACTCTCTTTACGAGCAGCACTGTATTCTCTAAAGCTGCTTTCTGCAGGATGGGTGCCATTGCCATTGCCTATTTGATGATACACAGAAATAAGATGATGGGGTAGCGAGCAATTACTCGCTCTTTCTCTGCAAGCCGGTCTCCGTGTTAGCTCCTTACCCCTAGCCTGCTGGAATGTTATATTGCTAGAAAGTTGTGCTTGCATGGAGTTGAAGGTTTGTCTTCTCACTCTCACTCTCTCTAGGATTTGCTGATTAGGAAGAATGACTGGATAATCCTTTATATAGAGGTCAGCTTAGAGAAGATAAAGGTTCATTGGAAAGAACATCAGTTAGTAATTTGGGTTGCAAAATACCAAGGACTAACAAATTGGGCCCCGAGAAATTAAGAAACATGCATCCATGTGAAGTGTAGGACCCATTTTACAAGTGGGGTGGCTGGCATAGCCATATTCATTAAATTTTAATTTCTTGGCGATATAAAAGAACACCTTGTACCACAAAAAAAAACAAAAGAAAGAAAAAAAAAGAATACCTCACCCTCAAGCCTCAACTGGTTTGTGGAAGGTGGCATATCTCCCACTGAGGATCACATATAGAGGGTTGATTTTGAAATGGCGAAAGTTTGAGGCCATTCTTGTTTCACTTGATTTAGAACCACCCATAGTGCTTTTCCTTCTACTAAATTTTTTTAAAAAAAATTAATGGATACATTTATTGTTTGCATTGTTGCAAGTTGTGAGGAGGTTTTGCTTGCTTGTGGCATCAATGGTACCGGCTTGCACAAACTCATCTCTCTGCATTTGTGGCTGAGAGAGGAGGACACATTTATGTGTTAGGGGATTGAGGGAGCAGTACAGAGAACGAAAACTTGGTAGCCTATATGAACTGCATTTTGATTATCTTAAAATGTATGTCTGAAATGAGGAGGTTTGGGGGAGAGAGGAGGACACATTTATGTGTTAGGGGATTGGGGGAGCAGTACAGAGAACGAAAACTTGTAGCCTATGTGAACTGCATTTTGATTATCTTAAAATGTATGTCTGAAATGAGGAGTTTGGCTCCATAAATTCTTCAACAAGAATGAAATTCTGAGAAAAATGTCACTGGCCCCTCTCTCTGTTATATACGTCTCTGTAATCAGAAAAGGTCTTGAATCATGAAATATGGACCTTATTTTCTGTGACTTGGACGGCTAATGCTAACTAAATGAGATAGATGATATTGATTAACATATCAAGACACTTACAGGATAGGCCTTGTATATTTTCTCATCATCTGCTCTCACGTACCAAAACAAAACAGAACGGGCTGTTGAGGAGGGCTTATGTTTAAAGCAGCCAGTAAAACACATCCACTAATGCGTGATCATCATGTCTGTTTTAAAGCTTGTTAAAACATCATTGTTAGTTGCCACTAATTATTTTAGTGACACATGTTGATTCTAGAGAAAGCTCTGTTGATTTATTGATTGATAATATGGAGTAACTAAACTGAAAAGCAGAGACAGGAAAATGGAGACTAAAGGGGAAGGGATTACATTGAACCCAAAATTGGAAATATGAATTGACATGAAAGGGAAGTCGAGAAATCGTGGGGAAGATGGACTTTTTCTCTATGAGAATGACCACAAACCATCGGCCAATCTGAATTATGAAAGAATGAAAGAGGAAGAAATTATTAACCTTTGAGGGAATAGTACTGAGTTAGGGACCATGTCAGATCAAAGCAGTAAATTCTTGAAAGTTCTAATAAGGAAGCAGCGTGGGTACACAGATTCATAATGCAACTTCCCTGTTTTTTTTTTGATACAAACTTCCCTGTTGATCAAACTGTGGAAGAGGCAACTTGCTGAGCCTACAGTGTTTTTGCTGTTTCAGTCTCAGGCCTTATCACATTCATTATTGCTGTATCAAAACCATTGAATATGCAAGGTGTTTGGCCAATTCTAGGAGCTAATTCATTCAGTTTACTTAATAAAGCTCTACAAAACCAAAATGATGGCCGGAGCTGGATTACATCATGTCCTAATCTAGCAAAACAGGGAGCTAGTATCAGTTTTACAACATGACTCTGTGATCATGAAAGCACACTTGCAAGAACACACTGAGGCTGTTGGCGCGGCGTTGGAAGTTACTGTGTCAGGAGGCTGCCATTGATCTGAAACCATGACAAGGGGCCATGAAATATATTTTAGCGATGAGAGCTTCCGCTTAACAGCCGGTCGTTGACGGAAGAAGCGAGGCAGCAACCGGAGCTCCTGACAAAGCCACGTCACTATGCGATTGACTTTGCTGATGGCGCGGCGCAACAACGTCCGTCAGATCAATCCAACGTCTGTCATGCTAAGATCGGCAGAGCTCTAAATCCCAAATATCTGTTTTTTGCCCCCGAGTCTGAATCAATCCTAAATGCCTTATAAAATGCAGGGTTGAGGAGTATTTTTACTAAAAATGCATGTAGCACCGACCCCTAACAATGTTATGTTATATTCAGTGGTATTCGCATTTTTCGTTTCATTTTGAATACTAATACATATTTTTATAAATCCCAAAAATATATGATGCCGAAGGCATTTGGTAAAAAATTGCAAGTCCCTTAACCCTAAGTATAAATCGTGCTTCTGTAATCTTTGTTACCCTTGCTGGCCTGGCCCGCACACCTTATTTTTGATATTGCTTCCTCTTATTTCCAAATGTTTGGTAGGTTTATTACCATCTTGAAAGAAAAAAGTCAAGTTCAACATTGAATATTATCATGTACTTCCCACCCACCCCCACAACCCCAAAAAATTTGGGGAAAAAATTAACTTAATCCTCCTGTCATAAAATTAGTCATAGAAATATTAATATGATAAAGTATTTTAATATCAAAATCTATTTTTACTGCATTTTGAATCTATTATTGAAGTTTTAAGCAGACCAATGGAGATCTAAAATGTTAATATAATTTCAAAAATGATCGTAAAAGAGATAATAAAAGTAGTTAAAAGTAATTGAATTATGCTTTCAACAATCAAATTTTTAACATTTTAACTTCTCCATAAGAAATTCTAATGACACATTAAAAATTATGAAAAAGAAAAAGAAAACTAACTTTAGATCAAGCCACAGGGGTAATGCCGTCGTCTGAAGCAAGATTCTTGTACTCATGAAAGAAGAAGAGGGAGGAGGAGGATGATCAGAATGGGCTTTAAAAAGTGACTACCAAATTATTGCCAACAGGAATCCGTCATAATCAGAAGCTTCTTAGATTCAAGTCATCATAGAAGCTGGAAAATGAACAGAGGTCTAAGCCAAAGCAGGAACCTGGAGAAGATGGTGTGGATTGAGAACTACACAAGGTCCAACAGAACAAAACAACATCGAAACATCACAGAAATGCACAAGAGGGAGGAAAAGGGGCTGTCCTTACCAGAACGCACGGAGATTTCTGTAGCTTCTTCTACAACAACTTCCTCGCCATGAGAAATTTTGATCAAGTCTTCTGGTAAAGCTTGCCCTTCTATCTGGAAGCGGGTGTTTGGGATGGTACAGGAAATCAAACGAAACAATACGAGATTGTGTGTTAAAATCTGCTTGGGTTACATGCACAATCTGGGAGAGTGATCCAATTTCTTGTTCTACTGAAAATCATATTTTGAGGGGCAGAAAGAAAGAATGTGGTTACTCAATAAAATCTTCTTGTTAGCTTCTTCAAGTCTTTGTTATCCGCACTGGTTCTTTTAGTTTATTCTTCCCCTTGGAAACCGTCATCCATGAAACAACCTGTGATTGAGTAACAGTAAAGAATATAAGTGGAGATCTTCACTAATGATGCTTTGACAACATCCCGCTCTTCTCTCGTTTGAATCGCGCCTGCATTATCTGAGAGGAGGTTGGTATTGGCTACTTGGTTCCCATGCTGACAACGGCAACAAACCTAAAAGCAAATAAATTAGAACAGAATCAAACCATAAATGAGCAAAGGATCAATAGAAGACGGCAACCTGGCTATTGATTATGAAGCAACAAAATCTTTGCTGCGCTGCTAATCCTCACCATGCAATTGACATGATCAATGGATCATTAAACGAACAGATAGAATAAATACTGAATAATAGCCATACAAATATATGGATGTTATGCAATAAGCAGCACTAACAAGTTTTTGACCGTGGAACACAGGATTTGTATATCTCACATAAATGGATGGCTAAATGACAAAGCTGATCATTATAGGATGTAAAAACAATCATTTAGAAATTAGAATGAAATTTGACATAATCCTAAGAATACAAGGAGACAATCTATCTATATATTGGGAAAAAAATTCCCAAGTTCCAAATACACTCCACAGTCATTATAATTGAAATATAACTGCATGACAGACAGACTCATCAGTCATCAATACAAAAATAGGTCTTAAAATACGGGAAAAAGCATAAAATAATACAATTTAAACCAAGGAAATATTATTTAATATCCAGGAGCATGATGGTGAATATACTTAAAGCCTCGCAAAGGAGTGTAACAGGAAAAGCAAATATATTTATACAAGAGAAAAGGCATAGGATGGGTTGTCCTAACAATACCATTCATTCATCACTATATTAAAACTATCACAATGACGGAAAAAATTGCATAGCAAAAGGAAATCACTTTCTAATAACAAGTGCCCAACCTCTGAAGTCCAGAGCTCATTCTTCATCAAGCAGCCAAGGCAAGGGCATATGGAGCTTTTTCTTCCAGATGATGATGAGCTGAGAATCAAGCAAAATAACAGCAGCATCAACAATAAAATTCAAAGTATCAAGATCCATTGTTTTACAATTTCATGATAGTTCTCAGTAATGTAGATGGAAGCAAACCTTGATCAATGTTGTACATATAATTGATCAAAGCATATTCCTTTTCTTGGTAAACGATCACACTGTTCAAAAGCGTTAGTAGCTTCATTTGCTGACTTTAACACTTTCCTAGCGTATTATAAGTGATCTTATCTGGTGGAATTCCATTTGCTATCATCTCATTTACAAGCTTATTGGCTTCCTTCATATTGCCCAATTTAGAATACCCATCGATCATGATAGTGTAGGTAATTTTATTGGGTTTTATATCATTTGAAGACATTTCCTTTAAGATGCCCTCCACTTTATCCATCTGGCCTAATTTACAGTAACCACCAATCCAAGCAGTGTAACAAACAACATTTGGCAATAAGCCCTCATTTCTCATTTCTTCAAATACATCTTTTGCTTCATCAACACGACCAATACTACATAAGCCATGTATTAGAGAAGAATATGTGGCACATGTTCGTGGAATACCCCTACTTTTCATGGCCTCACAAAGTTCGAAGGCCTTCGTTACATTTCCGATTCTACAATAGGTAGCAATAAGTATGTTATAAATCACAGGACTTAGCTCTACTTTCTCATTAACCAACTCATTGAAAAAGTTTGCACCATCTTCGATCCTGTCAGCTCTACAATAGCCTTCTATAATAAATGCATACGTATAGACATTTGGAACCAGGCCATTTTCTTTACTTTCATGCAAAAGCTTGTTAGTTTCATCCACTTTACCAATGCCGCATAAAGCCTTAATAAGATAATTGTAGGTTTGCATATCTGGCAGGATTCTCAGCTTAACCATCTCTTCCTTAAGCTTGAAAGCTTCCTCAATTCCACCCCCTTTGCAAAAGCCTTGAATGAGTGTGTTGTATGATATCCTATCCAACACCAAACCCCTCTCCAGCATTTTTTTGAGTAGCGTGACAACCTCCTGCATGTCTCCTTGTTCACAGAGTCCATGAAGAAGTGCGTTTGAGGTAGCAGTATTGGCTGCAAAACTCTTCTCAGCAAGGCTAAACCAAAGTCCGATTGCCTCTGAATATTTTTGACTCTTACAGAGACCACAGACCAATGAAGTAAGGATGCTATCGTTGGGCTTGATGTTCCTTAACAACAACTCTTTAACAAATCGTAGTGCTGAATTGAGCCTTGAATTATTGCACAACCAGTGAATTACATAAGAATATGCATCCTGATTAACAGATGACCCACTACGCAAAATATTATCTAATGCTTGTTCAGCTTGTTCCATTTGATTACACCTGCAGAAACCTTGTAAAAGAGTATTACAAGTTACAGAATTGGGTTTTACACCCTTAGATAACATGTCATCCCTGATTCTTAGTGCCTCGCTCATGTTTCCCTTCCTACAGAACCCATCGATCAGGGTATTGTAAACAACGACATTGGGTACAAATCCACTGTTCAACATTTCCACCAAGATGCAATTTGCTTCGTCAAATTTCTCCAACTTCATTAGAGCATTGATAAGCAAGCTATATGTTATAATACTAGGATCTACTTTACTTTTTACCATATTTTCTCTAAATCGAAATGCTTCCTCTAATCTTCCACTCTTGCAAAGCCCATCAATCATATTATTGTAGGTGACAACATTTGGCGAAACACCAATCTCCTCCATTTTCAAGAACAAATTAATTGCATCGTCAATCCTTCCTCCCTTGAAAAATGCATTGATTGCAGTAGTAAATGTGTAAACATCCGGGGAAACATCTTTACAAATAACTTCAAACACTTTGTAACTCGCATCAAGTTCGTTAGCCTTCACTAAGGAGCTTAACAAGAAATTACATGTCTTTCGAGAGGGAAAGATACCCTTCCTCGCATACGCGTAAAAGATATCAATAGCATAACCCAAACCCGATATCTTAAATTGGGTGCAGGAAACATGAAGCAACAAATCCAATTCACCATGTCTCCGCTCAGTAACTGCATTAAGTTCCAACATAGAAGTAGCTATATCGAGGTGCCTACTCTCACGGTTTCTAAACAAAGCGGGCAATTTCCCATCAAGCAAGCGGATCGCTAGCAATCTAGCGGGCGGTAAATAATTGGAAGCTAGAAGCAAACGAACCAAAAGGCAGTACGACCGAACCGTGAAATGAAAATTAAAAGAATGAGAAGCAAAATGAAAGAAATGAAGAGTCGTTTTGAGGTTCACATTTGAATGAATAGAAAAGAATAATTGATCAAAATCATGAGGCAACAAATGGTGCATCAATTCTGTACACTTAGAAGAATCTAGAACTCTGCTAGAGAGAATAGAAGATAGCATGTCAAGAAAAACCTGATTAGAAGGCTGTGGCTGTTGCTGGGGCAGTAAAGGCGGCGGCGCCTGACGAGGAGGAGGGTCAAGGTCATGAAGGTGATGATGGCGTTGCACTGGGGGAGTGACGCAGTTGAAGGGGCGTATGAATGGTAAGAAAACTGGAGAAGGCTTAGTGTTTGACAGCCTCCAAAAATCCATAACACAATGCATGGATCGGAGGACGTGTAAAACAGAGTTCAGAATGATTTTACAGAGAATGAGGAGGAGAAGCCATGATTAGAGAGGTTGTAGAGAGAGAGAGAGGATGAGATAGAGTCACGCCTGCAAATGAGAGAGAGAGATCGACGAAGCTTCAAATGTGAAGAGAAAGAGATACGTTGATGGCTAATTTTCCTCAGGTTCCGAATCCGAGCCTTCCGCTGGCGAAAGATGGGAGGGACTAAGGGAGACATTATCGCGTCGACGAGGCGGAGCAATGGGCCTTCTTGGGCTCAAAAGGCTTAGGATGGGCAAATATTGACCCATCATTCCCAATTAAATTGGGCTTTCATGGTTTATTGGGCCACAAATAACCTATACCGACAAAAACATAAAATTTGGTCTGAAAAAAATGAGGGCATCCAAATAACAGTCTCTCCCTATTCCTTTTGGAGTGAATGACAAGATATAACCACATATACCATCAAACGTAATACATGAAGTAGGAGTCTCACTAAGGTTTAAATTTCTACTGAAAAATAATCAATATTTAGTATCTGATAAGACTTCAGATAAGATTACCTCTGTTGGAAGGATACGGCTACAATGCTTAGTAAAAAAAAGGAATAAAAAATAAAAGAGAATTAGTGGAAATATGGTTTGTTCTAATGAAATGAGTCAATTCTTTATGATTTTGATGAACGAATGTTTGAATCCCCATAAAAGATGTGTCCACGTTTAATATATAGCCGTGCTTCCAATAAAATGAAACTCATGCTTTCAAAAAGGGATTAGTGGAGATGAAGAGCTAACAATAGTTGTCATGAGCGGCTCAGGCAAATAAATTAGGGCAAATCTAGTCTGTCTCTCCAATCTATCTAATATTCTTAAAAGTGGAAAGAGTTTTCTTTCGGCCAAAAACAAAAGCGATAGATTTTTTTTTATAACTTTGAAAGTATTTCTTAATATACAATATTTTTAAAAAAATGCAGTATTTATTAAAAAGAACACTACATTTGCAGAACGCAACTTAGCTATCGAAGCATTGGTTGGTAATAAAAAATGGGGAAGCATTAGGGTGTTGGCCTCTACTTAAAATAATTTTATATTTTATGTTACAAATTTTTTTTCATATAATTAATTTTGTACAGCATAAAATTACTTGATGTATAAGGGCAATCAAATAAGCTAAATGGTACTGTTGGTAAAGGAAGAAAGCGAATGAAGGGGGGCCAATGATATGTCCGTTTGGGAAAGCGGTGGAGAAGTGCTTTTATTATTTAAGAGGCAAATGTATGAAAGAGATTATCCCGTTTTCAAAAAAATATTGTTAAACGTGTTTTTGGGGTGTTCAATCGCTTTACCAAACACCCCGATGGTTAGTTTTGGAAATGGGTTTACCAATTGATTTCAGGAGTTGAAGTTCACAAAGCAAAGCTTTCTTTTTATATCAAAGCTTTCGAATACCCACTCGTATCCTATTTCTTTTTCTTCAGTGTAAAATTTAATCTTTATAAATATCACTTTGCCTTCTAAGTTCTAATAATAATAATAAAAACGAACAGCTCCTAAATTTACGTTATTCTTTTAATCCTAGTACCCAAAAAAAAGATGAAGCTATAATGTGCATGTTTGGGAAGTGATCCCAATCATATTATATGTAAGTCGTAATAAAATTTCTTTTATATCTTTACCTTAAATCCGTGAGATCATTTTTTCAACGAATTTTCAAGCACATAAAGTTTACAGGAAAAGATGAAGCTGGCACAAACCGTGATGATGATTGACGAATAGAATCCATGCATATGCATGTCCCCCCCCCCTCTTTCTATATATATAAATGATCGATATCTGGATTTATTAATTTTGAATTAAGAAGCCAACAAATGACACTGAAACCATTACAAGCAGCCTTATCAGTTGGATAACGACGGCCTGTTTGAAAAAACGGTAGAAAAGTATTTTTACATAAGTCGAAGTAAATATGTGAAGGAGATTATCTCATTTTACGGAAAAACACTATTAAAAGTGTTTTGAAATTTCTGAAAGCTTTGCCGAACGGGGTCAATATTTAGTTGGTTTGGGATCATACTTGAGTAAATTAAATCATATGATACTTGTCAGAGTGTAGTCCAATAACACCAAATTCCTCCCTTCATGTTTTATTTATTTTTTGGTAATAAAATTTTAGGAAAGAGGTGGCAGGCTCCCCAACAATAGATAGATGATGTAACTAACCCTTCACTCCCACGACTCCCGCCGCCATCAGGCGTTGCAGCGAATGGGCACTGGATACTAAGCACATGGAAGTTACCGGGAAAGAACATTTTGGATGAGAAAATTTTAAAATGATACATTTTCACTTATATAATTAAAAATATTAATTTTGACCATCATATTTTTAATGGATAAATTAATCAACTTTAATAATTAACATTAACATTTTTAACGATGGATTGAAATGCCTCATTTTAAATCTTTGATTCTAAAATTGCCGCTTGATAACTTTTGTATGTCCAGTGTCCACTCCATTCACAAAAAACTTATAGGTTAATTTTACCCTTTTATCCAATTATCTAATATCATCGGTGTAGCGCTTGGTTTATATGAGAGAAAAGATGGGGAAAAAAAAAGCACATGTGGTTTTCCTAAGTTCATGTCTGGTGCTGTGTGGATGTCTTATTTTGGCTAATAACTGAGGCCTCATCAATCATGCTTTTCCAAGAAAAATTTTCTAATTGTCCAAGAAAAACTTACAAGTACATACTATAATGGGTTTTACAAATCCTGCAATATAGCTTCTATGGTAGTGGGCATATTTGCCTTAGCGTTTGCAAGGCTCAAGTGCACTCTCGGTAAAACAAGATAATTTTTTTCACATATTTATCTTGACTTACGTAAAAGTACTTCTTTACCGCGTTCTCAAACGGACCTAGTCTATGTACACGCCACTAGCTGCTTTTACATAATTAATAATAATACATAATTAGGGGTACGTACCTGCTAATAATTACTAT
>JANTPZ010013388.1:0-10156 GCA_025593235.1 Vachellia pachyceras
TGTATTGTGGGGACGAGTTTTGGTTCCTT
This sequence comes from Vachellia pachyceras, assembly GCA_025593235.1. Lineage (NCBI taxonomy): Eukaryota > Viridiplantae > Streptophyta > Magnoliopsida > Fabales > Fabaceae > Vachellia > Vachellia pachyceras. Next base: position 30 of record JANTPZ010013388.1, read on the forward strand.
TGTGACTCATTCAGTTGGAGGGTTCCTGTATTTCTCCATGGATCAAAAGTTATATGTCCTCTTGTTTAAAACCAGTGTACAAAAAGCATATTGAAGAAAGAAAAGCTCAAGAAGGAAGCGACTTCTGCAATGATAAGCAGAATTTTTTTTATATATTAGAAAGAGAGCCCCAAATACGTTGTACATTAGTTTTGCTTCAATCATGCAACATGAAGGTAGAACATAAACAAATCTGCCTCCTCCCTGCATTTGTTGTAACTCGTTAGGTTTTATAAAAGAAATCACCTTTGCAAGTTCACTGACTGTTTCACTTCACTGACTGTTTCATATCTCTCGTTATCCATGTCCATGTAGTTTAAATTTTCATTTCACTATGAGTAGAAGAACTCTGTATATCTGTCCTCTTTTTCTTGTTTGAGTAAATGGAACAGCTGTTACTATTTGAAATCAGCATTTTTTTTTATACAAAAAAATCAGCATATTTATACTGCATGATTGGGGTGAAATTGCGTATACTTTTCACTAATCCAGAAATTTATATGGCTAATTAATTGTGTTGAAAGCGGAAAAATCAAGTGATACGAATTTGAAAACCCCACATGAGATTTTTGATTATTTAAAATAGAAAAAAGAAGAAAGGGAACTTGTGACATGGCATTTTGACTATTATTCTCACGTCTCTCTCAACCCTCATTACTTACGCCTGCAAATTTGTGAATCATTTAAATTTTCGATAGAATGGGGTCCACTGCATTAAAATCTGATGTTTGAATACAGTTGTGGGGGAACCAGAGGTTGCATCTGAGACTGTGGCAGGGCTTCATACACCTTTTTCTCTTGCCGGAGGAAAAAGGTCCAGTAGAAGTTTACAGAGATTATTAAATAGAAGTGAAAAACATGCACTCATATAATAGGTTAATAAGCATCCTAATAATTTAGTTGATTTCCATTCTGATTCCTTGGTGTGCTGTCAAACCCTACTTTTGATGGAGAAGGTGTTGGCGAGAACTAGGGCCAAGTTTCACTTTGAGGAAGAAGCTAAAATTACAAGGCAACATAATAACCCTATGGGATTTGTACTTTGGCAAGTGTAGAGTGGCACCGGATCTAACTAGAATCCAAGAAAAAACAAGTGGCACTGAGATCTCCTAAATCTTTGTGTATGTTATTATAATGTTGAGAGCACGCAATGTAAGGCATCCCTACCAAAATAAGGACCTCCTCCTTTCCCCTTCCGTTGTTTGCTTGTAGGGTCCCCCGGTGAAGCTTATAAATATACTACACGCCTTTGCGTCTAATAAACTGATAATTGAGACGCACTGCCCTAGGAAAGTTGATCTCTCATTTTTTACATCGTAATCAAGCACTCTAACGGTAATACAATAATAATGTGTTTGTTTGGTAATGCTAATATACTCCTCAAAAGCACGTTCAACAGTGTTTTTTATTAAAAAAAGATAATTTCTTCCACATATTTATCTCAACTTGCGTAAAAGTACTTCTCTACTACGTTTCTAAATGGATGCCTTCGTTTGACAAAGCGTTTGAACACCCCAAAAGTACGTTCAACAGTGTTTTTTCACAAAACAAGATAATTACCTTCACACATTTATCTCGTAAATAGTAAAAATACTTCTCCATCGTTTTCCTAAACCCACACATTATGCAGATAGAACTTTACTGATATTTTTAGTGACGAACCATTTGTTACCTTAAAACTATATTGAATTCCAGCTGATTCGAGTTTTAAGTCTAAGCCTAAAGGAGTAAGCTCTCGTAGCAAAATAAAGTCTGTTACATTGTTTGGAATGTACCGAAGAGTGAGCAACGACTCCAAAAAAAAAAACTCGTTGTTTGACAAAATCGGGCCGAGATGGCCCAAAGGGTCAACAATTTTGACCCATCAATAAGGGCAAGTCGGGTCTTTATGGCTTATCATTGAAGCTGTTTGATCCGACTTGTGGACCACCATCATTATCTATCAATATCTTCCTCTCCATTGGATCGCAAACAAAATGAAACAGATTGGAACTAAAGAATGATAATTGCGATTTACCCTTTTGTTTTGTTCCCTTTTTATAAGTATCCTCTTGATATAAAAAATCTTATTTGAAGGACACGACTGAGCCTCGACTCACCTTTTGGTTAAAATTTCAGAAAGTGCCCGGAGCATAAAACAATTTGGAAAATTTAGTCTTAGATTTCAAATAAGCAAGTTATTTAAGGAATGGTCCCATGGAAGAAAATATTTAATGAGAGGTTCCAATTGACAACATAAGGTCCTTGTATTGACAACATCATGCGCTGTGTTGACAACACCCCATTTGTCAATGGGACCTCTCATTAAATATTTTTATACATGGGACCATTCCATAAATAACTTATTTATTTGGAATCTAAGACTACATTTCTCAGACAGTTTTCATTTGGGCCTTCGAATTTGAGGCTGGAGTCCCTAGTCCTGGCCTAATAATGATTTAAGAACCGAAAGCTACCGTCTAAAAATCATTTTCAACAGTGGTCCATTCCGTTGATTGGGTTGTTCTTGAACAAGGCTTCATATTTTGTACTTTTTGTTTAACATAGCATTGTGCCCACTTCATTGAACTTTCAGCTTCATCAAAGTGCGTAGATGTGTTGTGAATTGATATTTCTTCACAACCAAAAAAAAATTCTGTAGACTGCTTCAAGTGGCTCCCTTTTTTCTTGTGGGGATGGCAATCCGTAACGAGCACATTCAATTTAGAAGTTCAAGATGTTACAATTTTTCCAAATTAAAGATACATTGAATATATGTAAAGATACATTGATATGTATATAAAGATGCATTGAATTGGTTGATGATAATGTGGGAGACATGTGAGAGAAGCAAAGGGGAGTGAAGATTATGTGGTTCATCCGGAAGCAGCGGCCGGATTTCTGATATGAATCCACAAGCTGACACTTAATGCTTGCTCCTTTGTTCCAAGTTTATCCCAAACCCACTTTGTCCTTTTCTCCATCCCTTTTTCACCATTCACCAATTGGAGTTCTACTTCCTTCCTTCCCTTTTTTTTTTTTCATGATTTGTGAATCATGTGGTCATTCTTATAAATTTTCACAGTTAGAGGGGGGGGGGGATGAGAGGTAATTTATATTTGTTTTACTGGTACGTACTTATCTTATTGGAAACATTCATATTCGATGTATTATAAGGGCACTATACGTACATTGATATTGATTTATCGTATTGAGAGGGATTGATTCCTTTTACTGGATTCAACACTTGTTGATATTAATAATTTGTATTTCATCATGTGTATTTATAAAAAATAGGATGTTTTGAAGATAATAAACTGAATTTGCCTATTTTTTGTTTTTAATAAACTAGTTAAAGAGTACTTATTTAAGAAAAGAGATAGGGATCCCCACACACACATACATGTATTGAGTTGGTCATCACTATTATTGTTGTTATTACTATTACTGAGCCTATTTGGAAACGGGATAGAAAAGTACCTTTACGTAAGTCGAGATAAATATGTGGAGGAGATTATCTCTTTTTTTAGGAAAAACACTGTGAATGTACGTTTAACTTTTGAAAACGTTCTAAACAAACCCATTATTTGCACTGGATGGTCAAGATTGACAATCCTTACTCACTATTCAAACATTCTACCTACCATTTCTACCTTATTTGCATATCTATCTCTCCTTCCTCACCCATCTTTCAAAACATTCGAACTTAGCTTAATTTCTAAATTGTTCATATCAAAGTTTAATCATGCAACTTTATGCGTTTCTGCATGCTACAGAAAAAAGTTATGACGATAATGAAAAAAAATTAAAACAGAAATATAAGAAAAACTAGAATTTGGACCCAAACAATTTATTTTGAATCGGGTCAAAAAATCTGAAAATTGTGATTCCCAATTTTGGGTAAAAACATTTTACGGCAACATCTTCCTGTAAATTTGGAGGGATCGACCTAGAGCTGAGGTTGTCTATACGTGGCTGTCAAAATCAGTTGCCTTCCTCATTGTCTGGGGAACCCCATTTGTGTCTGTTACCGAACTAAACTTGGGTGCTCCAATCCAGTTAGGAGGCAGTAGGTAGCATTCATTAAGTTTGGGTACGTGAGTTTGTTTGGCAACTAAATCTAAAATCTAGGTTTGATTTTAAAATCTAGATTTTATTTTAAAGTGAGGTTTTTTTTCAAGCAAATTTTTTTCCCAAAGTTATTTTGGTTACAAAACTTCAGTTTGAAATTTAGATTTTCTCTGTCTTACTTTTTCCTCTTTTCTCTTTCCTACTTTTTCTTTCTTTCTCTTTCCTACCCACTTTTTTGCCTCGGAATCCGTAAAAGCTAATAACTTCCTAAACATAAATCACTTTTTAAAAATTAGGTTTTGTTTCAGAATCTATAAAAACTATTTTCCAAAATATATTCTCCAAAACCTAGGTTTTACCTCGAAATCTGTAAAAGCTATTTTTAACCTCATATCCAAACAAGCTCTAACACCATTTGAGTAAAAAGTTTAAATCTTTAATCCCATTATTTAGATTAACCGTTATGGATTGTGTGCTTGTTTGGAAACACTTAACTCTCACCTAAAAGAATGTTCAACAGTGTTTTTCTACAAAGCGAGACAATCTCATTCACATATTTACCTCGGCTTGCATAAAAATACTTCTCTACCGCTTTTCCAAACAAACCTTATGTTGTTTCAACTTAATCACAGATCGAGCTCAATCATTTATAAATATATCAAGGCATGTGGTAGGGTTGCCTCCAAACGGATCATATCATAACTTAATCCATATTAGTCTGGTTTGTAATTCCATGAGCGGTTGAGACGTTTACCAAAAAAAAAGGTTAAATCTTTAAAAGTCATATGCCTATATCTATATTTGGTTCCATCCAAAAAAGAAGTCTAATCAATATCTAACACGTTTCTAAATTGAAGTCTCTCAGTCAACTTCAACTCTCACAAATACCCACCTTGTTGTTGTTCTGGTCCCCTTCCTCTCACATCTCAGCCTACTTAACCCCATATTTAGGCTTAGCAGACACTTACTTTCTTGCCTTTACTTCAGCTTTGCCTGGATGATTAGCAATTTCTGTTCTAAGCTAGTTAGGTAAATGACGAGTCTTGCCTAGTTGGGTCCTTTTCTTTTGCTTTCCTTTTCCTTTTTCTGTTTTCTTATTCTGTGTAATCCATGATTGATGGGTTAGGTAGGAGATTTATATTTGGATGCTAAGGTTTTTAAGACTGAGGTTTCTAGCTATTACAAATGTATTGTTTCTCATAGGTAGCACCAATCTAGAGAGCTGCCCACCGAGTTTAAGTGCCTTTCTTCTTGTTTTCTGTTTTTGCAATTGAGAGATATGATCATAGGCTGGGTGTAACTATACACGGTATATAGCCATATCTCTCTATATTAATGTTTGTAAAGCTGTGTTTTTTTCTACTCATTAAAATCGATTACCAAGTTTACTTATACTTTAGTTAGAGAACTGTCATCAACTGACACCAAACAATTGTATGTTTTTGGGAATTCCGTTGAGAGAAATGAGTTACGATTTTTAAAGTGATTTTACAAATTTAGAGATGGTTTTATAGATAACAAGATGGTTTTGATGGATTTTGAGATGGTTTTTACAGATTTTAAGATGTTTTTGTCTTGGTATACGTGCACCGTTAAGGAAAATGAATTCCCAAACAAGCACAAATTTATAGGCTTTCTTGGCCAAAAGGTTGTTAATTTGAATATTTTACAAATGATGTAATAGGTACGCAATTTATAAACAAAAAAAAAATCTACCATAAGCTATTTACTAAGACACCAAAATTACGTTCGTCAACATTAGAATCGGAATTATAATAAATAATAATTTAATTTAGAATTGCAATATTTATACAGTTATGTATAAATATATATATATATTTATTTTGCTATTATTAATAATATAAGAGTTTTAATTAAAAGGTGAGTGATAAAATGTACAAAATGGTGTTACCTGTGATTAGTTCTCATTAAACATGAAAAAAAGAGATAATTGTTTTGATTTTTGTTTTCTTAGAAAGTATATCAAGTTGAAATAAATAAATAAATAAATAAAAAGAGGAATGAAGTTGAAATTGAGATAGGGATAAATAAGGAGGGGGCCAATTTGGTGGTTGGAGGGAATCATGGCTATTTGCAGATTGCAATTAAGCAAAGGATCCAGCATCATTATAATCCTCAGATATCAAATGATTTCCCTTCACCACACACTTTCTCACACTACACTAGCCCCATTTATATATATATATACATACTTGCATGCTTAATATTTATTAAATTTTCATGACAATTACCCTAATCCTTCCCTCACTTCAGTTATACAAAATGCTTCAAAGTTTTTAATATATAATCTTTTATTTCAGAATCCCGTTCTAAATTCATTTTTTTGTTAAAATTGATGTATTCTTTTACTGGATTCAATCATATTCAAAATATTATCATACAATAAATATGCATACATTTCTTAGTAAGGATTCAAACCTCGGTTTACTACGAGTGGTTAAGCTAAACCCCATTGGTTATTCCAAATTCAATTTAATTTGATGTGTGTCACCTCCAGACTCAAGTTATTTTTTTCATTTAAAAAATATTTACATATGGTGATGGTTGGATGGTCCATATTATAGATTGGGGGTGTGGGACATTGGGTGTTTTATGTACCACTCATTCATATGAATGCAAAATCCCTATATATATATATCAATCATCAATACGAGTATCTAACAGAAAAGACGTAAATGCCTCCTTGCTTGTCAATTGCCTGTTTGGCTCAGCATCAGTTGGACCCAAACGCATATTCAACAATGTTTTTTTTATAAAACGAGGTAATCTCATTTATACATTTATCTCAACTTACGTAAAAGTATTTATCTACTGCGTTCCTAAACGGGTTTTATATTTAAGTTATGTAAGAATCATATTTAGAATTTTACTTTAATCATATCTACATGTTTTGTTAAATTATTCCTTCCAGAAAAAAAAAATAATCACTCTCCTCCTCCGATTTGAGCTCCTTTAGGTCCAAATTCCACCCCTCTTGATTAAACCTTAGCGTTATTCCTATATGGACAACATTGTTTTGAGTTTTGACGCAAGGCTATGACTAACTAAAGAATCTTGGCAAAAAAAAAAAAAACTAACTAAAGAATCAAGTTATGACGTTTGCCCATGACTGGGTAAAAATAAAAAGAATGTAACCTTTTTTTTTTCCAAAAAAACATAAATAAATAAAAAATAGTATAGATGTCAGCACAGGTTAAGTTGGGGGAAAACTGTTACAATAATCCATTATCATAATATTGTGCTTGTTTAGAACAATATTTGTAAAAGTCAAACGTACATACAACAGTGTTTTTTTGTGAAACAAAATAATCGCCTTCACATATTTACTTTGAATTGCGAAAAAATACTTTTCTACTATATTCTTAAACGGTCCATTATCTTCGTACATGTATAAACTCGCACACAGAGAATGTTGGCAGTGAACTCTATAATAAATTATATACAGTTAATAATTTATTATTTTTTAGTTTAGTTTTTAGATTTTTTTTGTAATTGAAAAATTAACTTTGAATAGGTATCTCAACTATCACCAACCCCTTTACCGAACCCTCTTTGATGCTGTGTCAACTATCAACTACGCATGCGTGAAAAATATTGATTTTTTTTTGTTTTTTCAAGTACATAAATACTTAGCCCTGCATAATTTTTACAGAATTAGTGAAATTTTAAATAATTTAACTTATATGATGAATGTATTTTATAACTTTAATATTTCTGGTACAATTTCAAAAATAAAATATACATAATATAAAGTTTTAATCAAACCGAGAAGTGTGCAAGTTTAGCTACTTTTTTTCCATAATCCTACATTAAAAGTTGTTCTTGAGAACAATTTTAAGGTTGTAAAGAAATCGTTATTTGAAAAAAAAATGATTTAGGTCTGATAAAAGTTAAAAAATTTAGAAATAATTCTTTGTATGAACAATTTTTAGAATAAAAATTCATTCCGCTTCAACAAGTTCCGACAAAAAAAATTCCTCCCAATACGTAATAATACTGTAAATAAAAGAAAAAAAATACCGAAATGAATTATCACTAAATCATTGGATAAAGTGTTAATTACATAGTAATACTAATAGTAATAAGATAAGGAGTATGTTAATTAAAATTTTAAAAATAATTATTGATAATGTTTTCAAATGAAAAATGCAAATTAATTTATCCGGATAATTAAAGATAAGGTCTTAAAAATAACAATAAATAATTAATGATAAGCTGTAATATTGCTCCCATGAATAAAAGGGTTAACATGCAAATTTTAAAATAATATTGCTCCTTTTAAAAAATTTCTGGACAAATTTGCCCCTAAGTTGATGGGGGCATCAAGAGAGTTGATCTGGGGGCAACGGATTAAAAAGCGCCGGGGGAGCAGTGCGCCACCATATTCTCTTCCCTCCCAACCCCTCCTACCAAAAAAAGATCCGAGAGACCGCTCCTTCTCCCTCCCTCCCTCTCCTTGTCTTCGTCATCCATTAACAGTCTCCATCTTTCAAACTTCAAGTCTCTCCTCTCTCCTAATTACAACTTAAATCATCTCTTCGCCTCACTCAACACACACACGCTCACATTCTCTCTACTCTCTATCTCTCCCACCCATCATTCTCATTGCACTCTCACTTCTTCTTCCTCCACAAGTCTCAATTTTGGAATTCCCGGTTTGAATGAATTTCGGTTCTTCCTATGGATCCTCCTGTCATCAACGAGTCTACATTCTCCCACGCTAACCCTTCTGCCTATACTCTCGCCGAGATTTGGCCTTTTCATGGGGACCACCCCGCCGGACCTGGATTGGGCCTCCGAATGCCCATTTCAGGTCACAATTTGGGCCCCTTTCCCAATAATTCCCTCCATCGAGATATCTCCGCCGAGGAGTCCACCGTCACCGAGCAGAGCGTCGGCGGTGGAGGAAATCACAGGAAGAGGAAAGATGCCACCTCCGAGGACGGGTCCTCAAAGATGGCTTCATTGATTAGTGCCAATGATTTGGTTGGTCTTCATTTTTAACTTGATTGCATTTACTGATTTAATTCTCTGCTCATTTCCTGAAGATAACGAATGGATAAGGGGAGAACGTATTACATAAATTTTGATTCTTGGGTTGTGAATTTTGCTGCATCCTTTTCTTCTTCTTTCTGGGGTTACGGTTAATGAAATGATGGAGCGTTTGTGTGATAACTCATTCTTTGGCCTTTGATCTGGCATGATGAGATGTAGATGTTGTGAGCCACCGGAATTGTCGGAATTTCTTAAATTATAGTCCTACTTTCCAACCACAAGGTAGTCCGAGATGAATGGCTTCGTAAGGGGTTCCCACTGCGAGGATTAAAAAAATTGGCCAAATTAAATTCTACTCCTTTTCCGTGTCTTTGGTCAAAGATGAAGTCCATGTATAGGATTATAGGGACAGGCTAGCACCTGTGAAAAGTGCATTTGTTTTGTTTCCGTTTCTTCTTCTGGAATTATTTAATTTTGTAGATTTATTTATTTTTTTCAATTGTAATTTAACTGAACTACAGTGTTTCCTTGATTATGGTGCAAGAATAAAGTTATATGAAGTGGATGCTAATAAACCGTTACTAACTCTGCAATAAACTTTGAATCTTGCTGGTCTTTCCTGATTTCGGTTTTTAAATATGATTTGTGGTGATGTATCCTTGTATTGGTATAGAATGATTCTGGCAATAAACGGATAAAATTAGGACTATCCAGAGATGAAAATAGTGGTCCAAAGGCTGAAGCAGAAGCAATTTCAGTAGCTGGTAGCAAGTCAGCTGAACAAAGTACTAAACCTCCTGAGCCTCCTAAGCCAGATTATATACACGTGAGAGCAAGAAGAGGCCAAGCTACTGATAGCCACAGTCTTGCAGAAAGAGTAACTCACTGTTCTCTTCTATCTGCTATCTTCACTAAGCTTTAAATGCTGTTAGAGACCTAGAGGTTTTTTTAGACAGTTCATGTCACTTGAAAGTTGAAATATCGGTTTTTGGCAGGCAAGGAGGGAAAAGATCAGCGAGAGG
>JANTPZ010013391.1:1939-29635 GCA_025593235.1 Vachellia pachyceras
CGGAGAAGAAGAACCGGAGCGATAACGCAGAGGAGGAGGAGGAGGAGGAGACGACGGCGACGACGAAGTAGATCGGAGTGCTGGGAGGAGAGAAACGGAATGAGGATGAGCGAATGTAAAAGCACTAATAATAAAGCTCATTGGACATTGGCCATGAATAGTAATTTTATATGAGTCTGTTCTTCGCTCGCTCAATTTCTGGCAGGTATTTTTCCATCGCGCTGTGTCCAGTCAATTTGCCTCTCCACATTCATTCAATTTCCATAAAAATTCCAGCTGCACAAATCGCGTTGCGTCCGAATTATCAGACCAAATGACGGATTTTTTAAGCTAACCAAGGCAAGATTATCAAAAACAGCATTTTATATTTAATAATGCAATTTGTCCACGTGCTTTTTATCTCCGGGTCAAATCATGAAGGCATTTTCATCCCTTTTCTAAAATCCATATATGACGTGAGAAAAAGTTACATACCTACGTGCTTTTAAAGTTTTCATACTATCCATAAAATTTTTTTAATTATCATATTTTTCTAGCCGTTGTATCTCATAAATTTCTTTTTATTATTCATTTCTTACTATAACTTATTATAATATATATTTATTAAACTACACAAAAGAATATTGAAACATTTTTATTGAAAAAAGCATTTATGATGTGATAATATAAGATTATAATAAAAAATATTTTAAATAATGTATTCAACTCTTTTAATCTTTAAAAAAAATCAATTGATTTTTATATTAAAGGAATGGGGTAATGTTTATTAAAATATATTTACTTTTCATTTTGAAATAAAACCCTCCATCAATAAATGCTTAAAATCGTATTTTGCCACTGTTCATTTAGAATGATTTATCATTTTCAACGAAAAAACAAGAATGATTTATCATTTATTAAGAAGGACATCTTATAAAATTAAAATTATCAATATTACATAATATAGATCTAAATCTAGTTAAGTACGTTGGCTTATTCACTTAAAGGAAAGCAAATGGAGGGTTGGGCAGGCCTTACCCCAACCCATTAATTGTTTTATAGGCACCGGCTAGTCTGTACCTATACATCAACCCATTTAACATCTTTTAAACGGGCTAAAGTTAAATAGGCGAATTTTGAACTGGTAAACGGACAGCCGGCTTAACAAAGCATGAGCAATTTAAAGATCATCTTGCTAGTACATTTACATTAGGGCTTTGATAAACTGCAAAGTTGAGAAGCATACAAAAATAAATTAAGTCCAATTATCAATGCATCACATGATACATGAAATCCAGTTTGAATCCTCTAGCAGAATACAGACCCCTTTCAATTTTCAAATAAAAGAGGGAGAACTACTTGTATGGGCAACATCCGATGTCCATCAATAACTTGCTAAGCCTTCAGAATTCATAAATACTGGGACTGGACACAGACACTGAAACATGTACAAATTTGGAGTTTCTTTAATTTCTACCAATGCAATAATTTCCAGTATATGAAGTGAGCGAGAATGCCAGCAGAGAGACCGTTATATGATCAATTCCACATCCTATCTTCTTCTCAAAATCTGGATGAAAGGGAAGGAGTTTCTCAAGAATGGTATTCTTGTGATCTGGAATCAGTCAATAATCTCCACTTTCATATCTATGGCAAGATTTGACGATCAGAAGAAATCAGAATCTTCATAAGATTAAGATCAATAATGTTAGTCATTAAAATTATGTATGTTTGGCATGCAGACTTTCACAGGTAATAGGCATAGGCAGCCTGTTGGTATGCCTGTAACCCGTCCATTTATTATTTAAATGAGCGGATTTTAACCCGTCTATAATATGTCAGCAATGGGCAGGTCAAATCCAAAAAATTTTCCCGGGGCCCGACGGGTTTTACTAGCCATTAGTTTTATGCTCTCCCTTGACGTCACTGAGAATTCGCCACACCGAGAAATTCGACTCAACCTATGAGATCATGTGTCCGTTTGGAAATGCGGTAGAGAAGTACTTTTATGCAAGTCAAGGTAAATATGTGAAGGAGATTATCCCGTTTTACAGAAAAACACTGTTAAACATGCTTTTAGCTCTACTCAACCCTTTGTCAAACAGCACCTGTATATGATCAAATATATGAGGATACCTGTTTGTGTATCATGAATGCAAAATCTTGGAGTACTTTGAGTTTGATACGAACTCAATCACTCATCGGCAAAAAAAAAAAAAAAACAAGAACTCATCAACCATGATGAGAAACCATAGAGTTTTCAGATTTTCATGGTTTTGGACAGGAATATATTGAAAAGGACATTTCCAATAACCATAGGAGAAGGAAAAGTTTTTGATAAGTACTCTTCGTCGTCGTCCAGACTTTTCTCACTGATTCACTCTCCTGAGTCTCCTCCCCATGAACGATGTCTCCGAAACTCCTTTCACCGCTCTTCCCGTGGCTCATCTTACTGACTCTTGCTTCCCTCTTTTTCTTGTACCCATTTGTTTCTCTCTACAGACCCTCTTCGTCAACCGCAAGTTCAGTCACAGTTCTCACATCTCCCTCATGTAATCTCTTTAGAGGTAACTGGGTCTTAGATCCAAATCGCAAGCCATTGTACGATGAGACTTGCCCATTCCACCGCAACGCATGGAATTGTTTGAGAAACAAGAGGGAAAACATGAGCCTGATCAATTCGTGGAAATGGGTGCCTGAAAGTTGTGATCTGCCGCGAATCGACCCGTTTCGATTTATGGGAATGATGAGGAACAAGAATATTGGGTTTGTTGGAGATTCTCTGAATGAGAATTTCTTGTCTTCGTTTCTATGCATTCTGAGAAATGCTGATGAGGGTGCTAAGAAGTGGAAAAGGAAGGGGGCTTGGAGGGGAGCTTATTTTCCCAAGTACAATGTCACGGTCGGTTATCATCGTGCTGTGTTGCTTTCCAAATACCAGTAAGGATATTATTGCGTAAGTTCTTTTATTTTGAATTATGCAGGAGCAGGAGGTTCTTTTTAGCCGGTGCTTTCTTGCAAAATTAGCAACTAGCACGAACAACTTTATAGTAATATAACAATTTGTTATTTGCATTTTAGGTATGGTGAGATTTAGTTCTCGAATATGTAGTGAATAGAATTCTCAAAAATAACAAATGGTGGCACATAAGTTTTTTGAGGAGATCTCTAGGTCATTTGGTAGGACAACTACGAGTTTTTTAGCTTCAGGTGCTTTTCACTAGTTACTGAAAATAGTTGCTTTTAGTTTACTAAAAACTTAATTCAGTTTGTGTTCGTGAATGTTTGGCCACATTTCTCTTTAAAATAATTTTGATGTCGCTTGCGGATGTGCAACGAAAAGGACGCTTATTCTCTCTCTCTCTCTCTCTCACACACACACACACAGCTTATTAGAGGAATTGGGCGTATAAAAAGCGTGTTATACCTAGGAAGAGGATCTGGCCTTTATTCTATCCAACGGAGCACTAGCATAGAATATGAGATTCAACTCAAAATGTTGCCCCCAGGAGTGAGATTAATGACATACCCTTTATATCTCGTGTGTGTGATGCACTAAACTTCATCCTTTAAGGGTGTACATAAATGCAATTTAGTTTGTTAGCTTGTATGTTATGAATGTCATAGCCAAATTTTTTCATGAATAACTGTTGGATGTTGTTAGTAGACATAGACGTAGTTTATGAAAGCATATACCTGCTGGCAACCTTATGTGCTCATTACTGATTATGAAAAGGTGGCAGCCAAAGGAATCCGAAAACGGAAATCAAGAGGGATCAGAAGGCATTTATCGAGTAGACGTTGATGTTCCTGCAGATGATTGGGTTAATATTGCAGGCTTCTATGATGTTCTTGTGTTTAACACTGGCCACTGGTAAATTATTGTTCCCCATGCAGAACTTGAAACTGTTAACTTATGGATTACTTAACTGCTTATAAGCATAGAGAAAAAGCTGTTGAGCCTAGACATCAGAAAGAACAAAGATTTGCGTAGTTGTAACTGTCTCAGGTTTCTAAATTTTTGACCTATGAGTTACTCATAAATTCTTGTTTTGAATAGGTGGAATTATGACAAATTCCCGAAAGAGAAGCCTCTTGTCTTTTACAGGGTTGGACAGCCAATTGTTCCCCCACTTGAATTGTTGGATGGACTAAAAGTTATTCTTGACAACACAGTTTCGTACATACAAAAATAATTCCCAACAAAATCACTGAAGTTCTGGCGTTTACAATCTCCAAGGCACTTTTATGGCGGAGACTGGAATCAAAATGGAAGCTGCTTGTTGAGTAAGCTCCTTGAGAAACATGAGGTTTGTATTTCTGTAACCTGCCCTTGGGTTTATGGCCCCCAAGCAAAATGCCTTTATCCCCTCCCCCCACTTTTTTGTTCCAATTTATCAAATTACAACACTTGGAGACTTAGTGGTTTAATACATATGATCTCACTTTTCTGCCTTTTCCTTGCATTTGGAAATCATCTTAACCAAGGGACTTGAGAACCTTGTTAGAGATACAATAAAATTATAACAAGCTCTCTCTTAACAGCCTAAACTTTGAATTGAAATGATCATTGACACTTTTGTTTCATGCATTAGTTGAGAGAAATAGATACTAATATCTGAGCAGCTTGACTCATGGTTTGAACCCAGGAACAACGGAGTTAACAAAGAAGCAAGGCAACTGAATCTTCTGATTGAAGAGGCAATGCAAGGCACTGACATCCAAGTGCTCGATTTAACTCACTTGAGTGAATTCAGAGCCGATGCTCATCCGGCGATTTGGTTGGGAAGGCAGGATGCTGTGACAATCTGGGGTCAGGATTGTATGCACTGGTGTCTGCCTGGTGTCCCTGACACATGGGTAGATATATTGTCACAACTAATCCTTATTACATTAGGGAGAACCAGTGGATCATGAAAAATGGAAAGGTTTTTATGTAGACACAGTCTATAAAAAATAAGAGACAAAGTAGATATAAATAGAGACATGGAATTTCCCTATAAAGGTTTCTACTTTTTGGAGAGGTTGAGTTTTTCCCTTGGCAAATCGAAATTTTTTGTCAATGTAAATGTTAGAAGTCCAAGAGTGAAAAACTCAACCGCCATTGAAACATATATCACACGATTTCATGTCTAATTATAATTAGTTTAGTCTACTTGTCTTTCATAGATAGAGTCTACCTAACTTTTTTCGAAGAGCACGGTTAGAGGTCATGAAATCCACTGTCATATGTTTGGCATTGAAATGTTATGGGACTTGTTTATTGTGGAGATATTGGAATAGAGGTCTTCTTTGAGGTGCTTGATCCAGGTTCTAATGTCGATCTTATGAAAAAAAGGTTGCAGCTCAAACTGGGACAGAAGCCATGATTGATTTGGTGCAGAGAAATGATACCCAATATATTCAGCCCCACCAACTTATTCCAATAATAAATTAGGAGTCATACATTTTGCTCTGCAGAATGTTGAAGGAAACACTGAAGGATTTGCATCTGAGAATGCTGAGATGGTTACTTCACAAACTAGTTCAAAATCAACCAGCTTATTTGTAAGTTCATTTATTACTTTTCTGCCTAAAGCCACTGATAATGCTTAAAGAAGATAAGAAACTGGTGAATTTAACGGTGAGCTTGTTGGTTCTGAATGATTTAATGAACTAATTATCTAAGCATTCTCAGATGTGGAAGCTTCAATGCTTCCTTTAACACCCTGCCTTGTGAGTTTACGAATTTTTTATCTATTCAATCGGGTCATTTTGTCCGGCCTTTAACCTGTTTTTGTTTTTCGCGAGATCTGAAACTTCCATTGTTTTAAAAATGTTAATTTAAATTAATACACAAACATTTTTCTCTTTCGAAGTTTCATAATATGGGGTAACTATTCTGAATTTTGTTGATGACAACATTAAGGAAATGCATATCGTGTACTTGACTAGAAACACTTTATTTTTGTGAAAAGTGAATGTATCATAAAAATCTACAAAAGAGTATTGTCTCAATGGATGGGGTTGATTATATAGATTACATGAGATCATTGAATTTGATCAAACACTAAATTATTAGATAAATTATTAACTAAAATGTTCAATATGAATTAAAATCATCTACATATATTAAAAATGGGAGTCACAGTGATATCTCAATGAATGAAATTAATTGCACAAGTTCAATAATTGAGATGCATGCAATGATAAATTTAATTGGATTTGCATCCCTCACTTACCATTAGTACTTCTTGGTAATTAAATCCCTTGGTATCTTATAGTAGTTTTCCCATAAAAAAATCTACATATAAATTAATATTTTATCAAATTAATCATAACAAACTGGAGAGCATTATACCAGAGTCTGTAATGGCTAAATATGGATGCAATTACTCTGCGCAATTATATAACTTGAAAATGGACAAAGAATAGCCCGTGTAACGTTCTTCGTATACAATCCATATCTGAGTCCCAATCATACCATTGTACCAGAAATTCTGAACGCGAAGTACCCAAGACTATAATATAATGACACTGAATTACTATAAAAAACAATCATTATAATGAAGAGAAGTTTAAAAGCAAACATCTGAGTTCTCAATGCAGGCCAGGTACTTGAATGCTTTAAAAATACAGTTACAAGTTGATCTAACGAGAAAACAGATATGATGGCAGCAGTATATGAACAGCTTTTTTGGATATTTATTTACTCCATTGGTCCTGTAAAATGTAACAACGAATCCAGAAAGAAATTTTATATACAAACCAGCAGGATTTGAAATTTGAATGCTAAAAATGCACTGCACACACCAAATTTATGAGCCTTTCATCAACACAAATCAGAAATAGATCTGTCTGCACTTTGCAACTATAGCTTCTGCTGGACAGTATGGACACTTGAACGCTCGGGTGCTGCTTTTAGACAACTTCATGATTGACTGCTTGCAAAGAACATGTAAACATGGAAGCAACATTGGAGGATTCTCTTCACTTGCTTGATCCCGACTAACAGGGCAGACAAAAATAGAATGGAACTGAAATTCCTTCCCCAATTCTACGGGCACCGGTAACTGTTTCATTGCCTGCCACTCTGGCTTCTTTGCAGCCATTACATTTGCCAGCTTCAAGAGTGTAGGCAATCCTTCAACTCCGGCGGCAACCGCCACACTCAATGGGCTCTCATAGGACTGTCCTAGGAGAATGCAGAACTGCCGTGTCAGCTCTTCAGTAGCCCTCTCCCAATGGATTTGGGACATCAACTCAGAATAAGGGGAGTTGTTAAGCCTTCCTGCATACAAGAGGCAACCCATAAGCTTTTGGAACTCATCCTTGTGGACGGAAGCAAAAGGAGCAAGACAAGTTCGGGCATATTTTAAGGCATCGGCTTGAGTTCCATTTTGCAAGACCTCGACAAACTGCAGTGTATGAAGCTTAAGCTCAAGATTGGAACCACTGTGGACAAGTTTAGCTTGGTTGGCAGAGACCCATGTGAGAGCAGGTTGAAGGTTCTTAACTCTCAAAGCTTCAAGAATCTGATGCATTTTCAGGAATTGAGATCTTAGTGAATTTGAATTTGATCCCCCAGCCTCATTTAGGATGCTATCTCCAAGATCAAATAGCCCTTGACGATAAAAATGGTTTGCAATAATCTGATTCACAATGCCCAAGTCAAAATCAACATTTCTGTAAGCCTTGGATACATCTGGATTTAAGGATTTCTCCAGAAGTTTCTGGTACTTGGTAAGACTCATGTTCAATTCTTTCTGTGGCCCTTCTATCTGTTGAAGTGCCCCAAAAGCATTAAGTTTAAACTTGAGATCCGTAAGTATAGATTTCTGCTCTACAGGGTCTAAATCGTCAGCTGACTGAATTTTCGCCAAAGCCTGTTCAATTTCAAGCCCCACCTGATCAATGACTTCTTGGAACTTAGAAGTAGACAACTTCTGCTTCTTGGATACACGATCAAATGCATCTCGAATACCATTCAGCTCCATCTTTAGCGATTTGATAAGAAGCTACTGCAGAAATTTAATAAAGAAACCGATTAGAAGCGTTCCAAATAAACATAACTAGTGCTTATTGTGTAGAGACTAGCAAGTATAATGACAAAACCATTAATAATAAGTAGAACAAAGTGTACTGATCGCTACATCACATTTAACGCATGTTGCCTCAACATGGAGACAACAAAAATGAAATACTGCAGTTTGGATTTAGACAACACTGGCAAGGATGAATCCAAAGAGCTCCAAAATGCAATATTAACGACAGAGAAATCACAGGTAGCTCAGCATAAAAAGGTACCGGTCACATCTTTAGTTGCTCATTCATGTTATATATATTCCTCATATCTCATGTTCTACTGGATCTGATAGGATTCAACCACTTATTATTACCCATAAACATAAAGGTCTGAATTCTCTAATTAAAATATCAGCTCCAAATATGGATCTTCCAGAGAGAGAGAGAGAGGGATCCCTTCACAGATTTAGACAATGCACATAAGAATCATCCACTAAAACAATATATAAGCTTCTCCTAAACAAGGAAAAAGTATGAGCCTATATAGTTGTTAATTGTTATGCAAAAATGCAAGTCTTCATCCCACAAGAGATATCAGAATGAAGCCATGATGAGTCAGTTTCAGGCGCAGGCACCACTACTAGACTATCAATACAATCAGATCATTTTCTATTCAAAAAATAAAAATCCAATTTACTGTCTTATAGATGGTACTTTGCCAGTTTCCTATGTTCAAATACGCAAAGTAATTGGTGGTTTCTCTTTGACATTTTGTGAGAGTCATCTTTTTTTTTTTTTTGTGGGGGGGGGGATAGAAAGAAGCCTGAAATGTACCTGTATGAATATATTTTTTTTTACATAAAAAGCAAGCATCAGGACATATCTCTTGCATTGATCAAGTATCAAAGACAGAAAGAGTTAATAATAATAAGAAGAAGCTTATCCATAGCCAATCAGAGAGGATATCCGAAACCTTGAGCAAATAACCTAATATAAGCTTGTCCTGTCTTTTGGAATACCCTTGTATTTTTTCTGGTGAATGCCATAGTAAAATGTTTTTCAAATGACCAACGTTATTAAATGTAACCACAATTCTATAGTTTGATGTCAAATGGCAATGAAGCAACGCCTTCATAGGACTGGAAGTAGTTCATTTAAAAAAAACGCACACACTGAAATCGCAACAAAATTTGCTAAACAAGCTTAATACACACATCTTTACAAAGAATCAGCCTTATCCACATAGTGGGATCATAAACTCATTGATGGAAAACATAGACTACAATGTTCACAACAATTATATTTAAGAGAGTTTGTCCTTCAAAATAAAAGATCGGAATTAAATACCAAACGAAATTCTCATAATTAAACCTCTTATTACATAGGGTATTAAAACAAGGCTCTTAGGCAGCACGAATCAAACTCCACCGAATCAATGACGAAAGACAAACAGACAACGATTCACTTTCTTCTCACTTGCCCAATCCCAATCGATCATAATATCTGGATGCCTACAAATGCTAATAAAATTATTACCACGAACTTCCACTTCTTTGGCACTATGAATTCAATACCTATGACAACTCGGAGAATTCATAAGCAGAAAAAACAATCAAAATTTTTTTTAAAAAAATTCAATTAACCTCATTTCGAACTTCGGAAAAAAATTGAGATCCATTCTTTGAACCATTGAATAAAGTGAAGGTAAAAGAAAGAGAAAATCTCGGGAAAAATATAATAATTGCAAAAGCCGACGGTTTTCTTCTGTTACCTGAAAAACGGTGGGAGAAGAGAAGAGCAAAGCCAAAGCGTACGAGGGAGGCGACGAATGCAGGCTTGGAAGTGCGTGTGCGAGTAGGAAATCTGAATGGGAGACAGTCACGCGCGCGAGAAAATTGTCCGAGAAGCCAATCATTATTAGGGCTAACAGGCTTGCCTTTCACCATGGCATGCTTATGACACGCTTGCTTATGATGCGCTTCTACTCGGTAACCATGGATTTATTTTTATAAACACGTTCAACAGTGCTTTTCCGTAAAATGTGACAATCTCCTCCACATATTTATCTCGGCTTATGTGAATAAACAATTATAAATGGCTTATGGCAATTTGCTAAACGGACCCTTAAGGCATTTAAAATATGATAAAAAATATTATCACCCTTAAAAAGTTAAATATATCCCAAACTTATTTTGTATGGTGAGATTCACCTTATTATTTAAAATGTGATATGTACCACATTTTAACTTTCATTTTAAATACTTTTATGCGTTTTTGCAAGTTCAAAAATATATAATTTCGACCCATTTTTGGTAAAAAAGAATTAGTGTATTTCTATACATTCACTTATTATTATTTAAAATGATTGTGAGGAAAAAAAATTTGAATGATTTAAATAATTTATTATTTTTTAATTTTTTAAAACACGTGCAATGGTGCAATGCAAATTGAAGGGGTTTTGGTAGGCACTACGCCAGTGTTTAATAAAATTCCTTAGCATCTAATCCATCTTCTCCCAATCTAAACTTTGGGTCAACCCGCCTAATCAGCCATAAACTATGATAAAAATTTTTAATACATTACATATTTTTTACCTTTTTCATCTTAATATTTTTTACAAACTATCATAACCAATACCTAAAATATTAAAAAATAGTATAAAATATTTTATTTTTTATATCAACTTTCTATAATACTATATTTAAAATTATAAAAAAATATTAAAAAATGTCGTTATTGAAAATTTATTTGTGAAAAAAGAATAATATGAATTGTAACTATACAGTCTTATGGAAAAAATTGAGTAAAAAAGAAAAAAAATGTTTAATTTTTTTAAAAAAATAAAAAAAATATTTCAGCGGGTCGGTATGCTATTAGGAGGCTCGAGCTGCAGAAATGCAACTTGTTATGTGGCGGGTTGTTGGTGGGCTAGTCCGCCCAACCCGCCAGCCCATGCGGGTCAACCTGCAATGTGCGAGTTGGCCCGCTTTCTCACCCCTACTAAATAAGTTAGGAATAAAACTAAACTTCATTAACCAAAGAAATGTGGGTGGAATTGGTATTTTTTATAGAAATGCTCACAAAATGATTTTAGTGAGTAATCTTTTAAGTTTAGTTCTAAAAACCACCATTCAATTATAAATCACTTATTTTCTGATTATTCAATTATTATTATTTTTTTAGACATGGCTATTTGGCTTGCTCTACTTGAAGAGGAACCTTTATTTGCATAAACATAAAAGGTGAAACTTATGACTACAGAGTAAAGCTTGATAAAAAACACTAAGTTAGTACAGACAGTGTGGAATATTTCTCTGTGAACAACATTGGTTGTGACATTTGTCGGTTTATTCTCATTAATGAATTGGACAGTAGAGAAATAAGTTGATTAACTATTATTCTATATTGGTAGTTGTTTTATTGATTTTAAAATTTAACACATTTTATTTATTTTAATTAAAATTTTTTAATTGCTTCAAGAATGTATAATTATTTTTAAGATAGTTAATTTCATAGTTGTAATTATGAATTTTTATTAGTTATAACTTAGTTTTTTATGGATATCATTTAAATATTTTTTATTTTTAAAGTTATATAATTCTTTCAAAATTTGTATTTTCATTTTTAGTTTTAACTAAAATAATTTTTATAAATTAAAGTTGAATATTATAAATTATGTCAGTGATAAAATTCAGCTATTTCAAATATTTTGTTATATATGATATTTCTCATTTTGGATTCTTTAAGTTTTATTTTTACAAATTTTAAAAAATTATTTCTGTAATGATGTTAATATTTTTATTTTACTTACAATTAAATTGAGAATTTTATTTTTGTAGTTATTTAAATTAATATTTGTAACTTATATTTCAGCAATAATTTTTGAAACAGAACTATCATTACAGTAATCTTTTAATATACAGGTGTGATTTTCTTAAAATCATAGACATCGACTTAAATACTCAACTTACTTGCTTTTTTGTTTTTTAGTGTTTCAAAGAATCACTTAGAATGTAATAATAAGGGATATATTGCAAGAGAAATTATTATAGTGCATGTGGTTGGTTTGGTTGATAAGTAGTTGAGAAATTATCAAATAAAATCTATATTTCATATTGTAAAAATAAAAAATAAATATATTTTTTTATCTTTGTCAAGATTAAAAATGAAAGATATAAAGTTATAAGATGTAAGATATAAAAATGAAAGATATAAGATGTTGATCAATAAAGATGCGAAATTACCCATATAAAGTTGTATAATAAGGATTATATATGATTTATTATATTTTGTTATTGCTAGAAAAGCATTAAAATTATTTAAGTGTGTCAACCAAATTCTACGACTAAGCAAAATTCATTAATGAATTGTCATATATGTGAGTGAATTTGCCTCAACTTGTCCAATCATGCGTGTACACATGTCCTAATTTTAAAATACTGCTATTTAACTTGGAGAACATGATACAATATATATCAAAAGTTTAACCTAAGTTTTCTCCTATAAAATACTTTTTATAGTCTTTACTATATTGATTTTGTTTGGAAGATTAAAAAAGTTAAATAAATTATTTAAAAGTAATTATTCATATGTATTATGCCAACTTATAAATCAATGAAATTAATTTAAAGAAAAATAATAAATATTGATATTTTAAGATAAATACTTTAGTTTCCTTAATTTGTTTTAAAACATGTTAACGGCCTCCTATATTGGAGAGGTAGTATAATGGGTCAGTTTGGAAATACTTAACTCTTACCCAAAAGCACGTTTAACAGTATTTTTTTGTAAAACGAGACAATCTTCTCCACATATTCACATTAACTTACGTAAAAGCACTTCTCTATCATTTTTTAAATTAATATATATATGTGTGTGTGACACAAATTTACGCTGTTTTCTGTAACAGGCCCATGCTGCATTGTGTGTGTGTGTGACACAAATGTACGCTGTTTTCTGTAACAGGCCCATGCTGCACGATGCACCAAATCCAAATCCAAATAGACAATGGCGTCTGCCACGTGGACCGCTATCCAGCTTCAAAATTCCAACTATTCCTTTCATTCCCTCGTGGGCACAGCATGGCGGAACTAGACGTTAATGAAATTGAAGTGCCATTGTTACTTCAGATGATTCCTTTCCACGACGCTTTCGCTTTCCCCAAAACTTGTAGTTCTCACTACTGTTTGGACGTGTGCATTTTCCGTCCTCAAATTCGGGTTCGATATTTTTGGCCCTCCCAGTATGTGTGACGGAGGCACACCTGAAGCCAAAGGCTCAATGGACCTTTTTTCTGATAATCGCAGATAATGAGCTTCTTCCAGTGGAATTTCATTGCTTCTTCACAAACATGTTGGAGTCGTTAGCTTATTGCCAAAGCTTTAAGGTAACATCTCTATTGCTCAAGTTCTCTCGTCTTACCGAGATTAAACAACTGAACAAATTTCCCCTTCTTCCCGCCCTTTTGCCCCAAGGCTTCATTGGAAAGGAGGAAAGGGAAATGAAATATGTTTATTCTTGGAAACATGACGGAATAAGTAGTGGAGCCTCACAGGAAATATTTTCTAACATAGATTGATGAAAATAGGAAGAGGAGTCAAAAGGATTTTTCAACGATTTCACTAAATGACCAGGCAATATTTTATAATTTTGCATGATCCAATTGCTCTGTAACCGTACCCACTGTTCCATTTATTTTTGGTCATATTACAAAGTTTAGGCAAAATTTGGGGCCATTCAAGTCAATTTGCTCTGGATACAAAGAGACAAAAATTTAACTTCGCAAAATAGAAGTATTACTTACAAGTGAGAATAGAAAATGAACACCGAAAGATGTTTTTCAAATCAATTGCACTCGTTTCTTAATATATCCAATATTCAACAGCAGCTAGTGAACTGACGTTTCCTTACACATTGGTTTCCTGATGTAACTTGTTGCTTACATTTTATTAAATCGTTTCCTTGCAGGGATATGGTATTACTAAATACAAGAGTTCTGTTTGGACTCACCCTCATGCTATTTCCCAAATTTGTAGAAGTTCGATTTCCATGCTATGTTCATTTAACAAGCAAGGGGAACCACTATCACATCGCTTTAGTCTTAAGATATGTTATGGAAATTCCGGGTTGGGAATGTTTTGTAGCACAACTTTCATTGCTCCCACATTATCTGGTTGGAAAGGGCTCAGTTTGTCGAAGTATAGGCAATTATATTGTGAACAGTTTAGGGCAAGTGTGGCATATGATGTTGCTGGTGCTGTTGAAGTAATGAATGATCTAGGATCAGATACTCTTACCTTCTTGGCTGTGACCGTGTTCATTGTGCCCACATTCAAGTTCATGAAAGCCAGTCCTGTAAGAAGTTTGTGTTGATTGATTGATTTATTTAAATAGTTTTTGTTATGCACATATGATGATCTCAAGTACCAACGGTCATATTTTTTATCACATCATCCATCTTCTTTTTGGTAGATCAGCTGTATTTGTTTGGATAAATCTCTTGCAAATTTTAACCAGTTCAGATGTATGTCATTTATGAATTAATTATCCAAAATAAGCATGATTTCATAGATTTAAAAGACTACATTTTGAGCATTCGTTGCTTCTAATTTATTTTAACAGGAAGTAATGAAAATTATCTAGATTTTGGACGTTTGAAATTTATAATAAGGTTAAGAGTGGAAACAGTGAGTATATTGGGTACACAAGCAACTTCGAGAACTCTACTCCAAAAGCTAGCAATTTGGGAAGGAGAGCCAAAGGTTTAAGTACCACATCAAGCAACCTATATTACTCAATAAGGGACTTTACCCATACAAAGTTCCTATCAATCAATACACCCTCCTGGTCCTGGGGAAGCTGACATCGTGACGGCTCTACTCTATGATGAATCACTTGCCTTCTTACTGTTAGCACCTCCGTAGGTACTTTTTCCGTTGTGTTAACTACCGGCTCTAATACCATTGGTAGGTACCTAAGTAACTTGGAGAATCATACCAAAAGCTAGCTATTGGGAAAAGAGAGTCAAGGGCTTAAGCACTCCATCAAGTAGTCCATACTATTTGATGTGAGACTATACCCATACAAATTCCCTATCATATACATCTATATTGATGGAGAAATAAATATATTTATGTCTACCTAATAGTCATGCACATATTAAATAAGACATAATATAATCATTTGTCGTTAGATCACACATATATGAAATCGTAAGATTGCGGAAGTATACTCATTTTTTCCATTTACATTCTTTTCTAATCTTCAAAACTGAAAGAAATCTAACAATTGCCATTTTCAGATACTTGGTTTCTTTTTTGCTGGTGTGGTACTCAATCAGTTTGGTTTAATAAGAAATATTACAGATGTGAAAGTTTTGTCTGAATGGGGGATCCTTTTCTTGGTAAGTTCCACTATCTCAGTTTCCTTCAGTTCCATCACTGCTACTCATATTTTATTAGTTACTTGTTAGGCAAGTTTGAGCGGACTCGAGTTGATATGAGAAGTCTCACATACAATGAAGTTAGGCTTAATAAGTAATATATAATAAACTGGAAGGAACCACAAATTGAGCTTTAAGGTTATGCGTTAAGATCTGGCGTTTTCCTCTCCTCATTGTCCGTTTGTTCTTCCCCCCGTTTTTAGTCAATGATTATCATTGTAGCTATTTCTCTGCAATATCCATCATATTCACAGCTAATAATTATTCTGATGTGATTTATGTTTCTTTTCAGCTGTTTGAGATGGGTTTGGAGCTTTCACTTGCACGCCTGAAAGCTCTTGCTAAATACGCCTTTGGAATGGGACTGGCTCAGGTATGACAAGCAGAGAAAGAAACATTTTCAGCCATCTCATTCGAGCCATTCATTGTTTAGCGATCTGCCCAAATTTTATCCGTCTCAGATCAGGAAATTTTTAATTGATTTTTTCCTTTAGTTTTGTGAATTTTTTGTTTTTGTTTTACAAACTGTTGGAAAATTGCTATTTTATACTTTAGCAAGCTGTTATTTACCTTTTAACCCTTCTTACCCTTAATTTTTTGCTCCATGGGAATTCTTTTGAAGGTTGTATTATCTACTCTAGCATTTACTTCTTTTGAACTTCCACCTAATGGGGCGA
Organism: Vachellia pachyceras; assembly: GCA_025593235.1. Classification (NCBI taxonomy): domain Eukaryota; kingdom Viridiplantae; phylum Streptophyta; class Magnoliopsida; order Fabales; family Fabaceae; genus Vachellia; species Vachellia pachyceras. The sequence continues at coordinate 18,041 of JANTPZ010013391.1, forward strand.
TTGGAACAAAAATCTTGGAGTTCCTTTTCCACTCAAGGCCTGATCTGGTGAGATATCTTGTACCATTGTAGTTCCTTTTGTTTGTTATGGCTCATTTATAAAAGTGCGTGTACGCACACATCGATTTGACGTCATTGGTCATATACTCAGTGTTCTGGTATGTATTTCACGAGCTTTGTTTTATTAGTTAAAAGGGTTTTTTCCTAAGTCAAAATTTATTGCTGAGGCAAAAAACCTACATTTGAATTGAGATATTAGTTACAGCCATTGGTGGATTTTTTTTAGGTGGGGCCCAGGGGGGTCTGGGTCTCCACAATTTTTCCTCCTTTTACTAATTTAAAAGAAAACGCTGAATTTGAGGTTCAAAAATTTGTCTTGCTGATTGTAGGTGAACATTAGAAGTGTTGATGAAGCTGTAGTGATTGGTGCTGCTCTCTCCCTGTCTTCTTCTGCATTTGTTCTACAGGTATGGCCCTCTGGGCTATCACAAATGTCTGTTAATATTAAGCAAGCCTAATTCTATCTTCAATTCAAGTTATATAGTAATTAAAATTGTATTATTCATGATCCCAGTCACACAATCCGTAACAAGCCACAAAAGCAATTATATGAAGCAGGTTGAATTGGAAGTTGTCCTAAAACATTTTCATGTGTAGCTTCTTGCAGAGAAAGGTGAACTTCCTACAAGATTTGGTTCAGCAACCTTGGGAATTCTTCTTTTGCAGGTTTTTGTCTTACTCTCGCATGGTCACATGGCCTTTTTTCCATTCAATATGTAGTTGATGAAAACCATTAACTATGTTTTAGTTTACCTCTTGGCTTTTGCTAGTAAATCATTGTTTATTGACCTGAGAAGTATAATGTCATTAGAATACTTTTTGACATATTTTGTGTCCATCTCTTTTTGGCATTTGCAGGACATAGCTGTTGTCCCTCTGCTAGTCATTCTCCCAATACTGGAGAGCCAGGTAATATGTCTTCTAGGACACATCTTTGGTCTTAAGATTATTGTTTTTTGAGATAAACAAATTATATTAGCACATCAAGGCTGCATAGTACATCCATCCCTCCCGGAACTTACTTTGTGGGAGCCTTGTGCATTGGGTCGAAGAATTTTTTTTTTCTAGTTGCTTCCATAAACAAAAAAATGAAGCAAAAGTTTATGTTATCCAGCCATTGGCTATCACATGGGTCAAATATCACTTTGACTAGTATGTTTTGAATTTTTGTACGGCCAAATTCCCAGATACTAAGCATGTTACATTAGATATTGGGAAACTTCTCTCCCTCCCAACTCCCCAAAACTGAATAAAACAAAAGCAAATCCAAAATAAAAATATTAAACAAGCATCACTTGGTTTTTTGTTAGGTTAAATCCCAATTTCTGATTCAAAAATCTTATTGGAGTTTTGACAGATGTAGTATCCAGCTATCTTGGCAGCCAGCCGTTGAGAAAAAAAATTGCATTGTTAATTTGTCTCTGCACCCATCTAAGGGTTGTTGTTACCTTCAATAGATGCATGCCTGTATCTGTGTGTTAAAAGGGATCTTGCCACCTTTTTTCCATCTTCTTCTGGCACGGCTCATCTTACATATTATTAAAAGGTGAAAAAATACATTGAAATTTGATCCCTCCATTATGGGGGCCCAAGATCACAAGCAACACCACGATGCTTTTCAAAAAGCCACAGGGAGATTGGATTAACCTGCATGTGGGTGTCTATCCAACATGATATGTCATATAAAGCAGCGTGGTAATTTTTTCCTTGTTTCATTTAAATGAAAAAAGTTGTCTCATTTTCATTGCCAGTAATTCTTTATCAAGGAAGTGTTTCTGATTCCACCAACTATTTGGCGTAATAGTTCCTGCTAATTAAGTAATTTGGTTATTCTGCTCATCGAATGTTTTGTTTGTTGACCATGTGCCTTTGATTTCTCTATCTAGAATCTAGCTGAGGAAAGTATTTGGCCAATGCTTGCACAAGAAAGTTTAAAGGCCTTAGGTGGATTGGGCCTTCTTTCTCTTGGCGGGAAGTACATTCTGAGAAGAGTTTTTGAGGTCTCTATTATATATATTTAACTAAATTACTAAAGTATTTCATCCAAGATAGAGATAGCGTTTGACTTTATTTCCATGTTCTAAACAGTGAACTGTTGATCAAGTCAGGTTGTTGCGGATGCAAGGAGCCCAGAGGCTTTTGTTGCCCTTTGCTTGATGACCATTGCTGGGACTTCACTGTTTACCCAGAAGTTGGGCTTTAGTGATTCGGTTTGCCATTTTCCTTTAGTCTCTTATAATGGATTAAATATTAGATAGAGTGGAATCCTTAAATTGAATATCAGCATGACAATTGAATGCATAGTGCAGCTTGGAGCATTTTTAGCTGGAGCACTCTTAGCAGAGACAAATTTTAGGACACAGATTGAAGCAGACATAAGACCCTTTAGAGGCTTACTTCTTGGGTTATTTTTTCTAACTACTGGGACTTCCATTGACATGCAGGTAAAAATTATTATTGCTTGTGGTATGCTGAACTTCATTATTTCATGTTTTTGTGTTTTCCCCCTTTTATTCCTTGGAATCTTTATTTGTTAGTTTGACAATGTTTCTTTGAAATTTTAAATACTAGAATCATACAACTGGGTAGTACAGCTGCAGTAAATTTTTATTGCTTGTGTGTATTATCAGTAAAAATGGAACATCATTGCAACATTCTTGACTCCAAAAACTACTATTAGATTCTAAGAATGGGAATATTCACATACTCAAGAAATTGACCTGGATATTCTTGATATAAGAGTATGCTTGCAGGAGAATTACAATTAAGTAATGTTAGTGCTTTCATGAAATTGTAGGCATGAATTCACAAGTTTTGGTGTTTCATCTATATTTTTTTTATCTCTGTTTTTTCCTCATTGCAGCTCCTTTTCCGAGAGTGGCCAAATGTACTTTCACTCTTGGCAGGTTTGATTGCTATCAAAACTTTGATCATTACGGCTATTGGGCCTCGTGTGGGACTTACTTTACAAGAGAGTGTTAGAATAGGATTGCTTCTATCCCAAGGAGGCGAGTTTGGATTTGTTGTTTTCTCTTTGGCAAATGGGTAAGTAGAAATTGAACCAAATCCAGATGCTATTAAAGTAAGGAAGTTGGATTTTCTTTTAATAAAAATAATTATGTCTTCTTGGAAGCAGGCTTGGAGTACTACCGCTTGAGCTCAACAAGCTGCTTATAATTGTTGTTGTATTGTCAATGGCATTAACCCCACTTCTTAATGAAGCTGGAAGAAGGGCTGCTAATTTTCTTGATGACAGATTTGATGCTGAAAATGTATGTTTTTATCATGAGATTATTGTTTGAAAGTTATGTACAAGCACACACATGAGGATTCATGCAAGACCATTCTGATGCAATCTAATGCATTATGCATAAGCTCTTCTCATTTACTTCTTCTTTATGAGCTAAATGTTCAAGAACTTTGGTTTACAAAATGTTTAACTTGTATCACTTGATGCATTTTATGATTTTTAAATATCACATGCCATGACTTTTTTTCAATGTACTCTATCTATTAAATATATTTGTGGCTGTATTACTCTATGCAATTTCATTTTAAATTGCAAGTTCATATTGGGTGAGCAACTGAACTGAATTGTTTGCAGAAAGCTTCAGAGATGGTAAATTTTAATGCCAGCGAACCTGTCGTTATCCTCGGATTTGGACAGATGGGTCAGGTAGATCAATCACCACACAGTTCAAACTGTTGTCTATATGGCATATGTTCTGAACTTTTTCATTTTTATTCTGGTATGAAGGTCCTTGCCAATTTCCTGTCCAATCCATTAGCTTCGGGGGGAGACAGTGATGCCGTTGGATGGCCTTATGTAGCTTTTGATCTCAACCCAACAGTAGTAAGGGTCAGTATATTTTCACATTTTGCATGCCTAACTTCCACTAGTATATTCGAGTACCCAAGGTTGACTTATTTTATCATGTGGCATCTTGAGTTCCTTGCTTTTGTTTTTGCTTACTAAGAGAATGGCCGCTTTTCTTTTTTATTTGCCAATTTTTTCTTTGAGGAGGACATTATACTAAATTAAATTCTGTTGTTGCCTTTAAAATGCTTGGCAGGCAGCTAGAAACCTCAGTTTTCCAATTGTCTATGGGGATGGATCACGCCCAGCTGTTCTTCATTCTGCTGGTATCTCTTCTCCAAAAGCTATCATAATTATGTATGCTGGGAAGGAAAAAACAATTGAATCCGTTCAGAGGCTACGATTAGCTTTCCCGACAGTAATTATCTTTACTCTGCCCTCTTGCTTCTCCCAATTTGGTTTTAGTTCCAGCGACTGCAAGTATATGCGTAAGAGTGAAGTAAAAGTTTTTTAAGAATGAGAAAAAAAGAAAGCCATGTTGTAAAAAGCTCCTGCTTATTTTGTATATCATATTAGTGGTTACCCCATTATAATTGTAAGTCTGTTGCGTAACCCTAGTCCTTTAGCTGTAAAGTCTCTTCCCAGAAAAGAAAATTGAACTTGATGCGCTGGAACTTGTTAATTCACGGGGGAACCCGTAAAATGGTCATTCATTTCTATTATACTCACATTTCAATGTTTCATTTCTTATGAACTCCTGGTTTGCTAATTGGCCTTGGGATGTGTTAGAGACTATAGTATAAATTATTCATTATGTGTTAAAGATTATAATATTTTCCCTATAAATTATTCATAGACTTTAACTTAATAGCTCAGATTTTTAAGTTGAGATGCTTTTGATATGATACTGGGGCTTTTGTTATGATGAATTCTTTTTATTGCCTCCGTTCTATGCAATTAAAATTTAGCCATGTAATTATCACTTCAATCTTAATGAGTTCCTTTTTCCAGGGAAGGGGTTTCACTTAAGAACTTAGTCTAGGACTTGAAATGTTCTTTGAGAAATTAAATTTTATTTGACAGATTCCAATTTATGCCAGAGCTCAAGATCTCAAGCATCTTTTAGATATGAAGGAAGCAGGCGCAACAGATGCCATCTTGGAAAATGCTGAGGTACCACCAGAAGCTTTCCCCCTCATAATTATCCCTCCGAAGAACCTTTTTTCAATATTTCATTCATGGATTATTTCAATGCTAAATATTAAAAATCACTCATGCAGACTAGCTTACAGCTGGGTTCCATGCTTCTGAAAGATCTCGGCGTGATGTCCGATGATATATCATTTCTGAGTCAGCTTATTCGAGACTCCATGGAGCTACAAGCTCTAGAAGTTCTCAACCAGTCTGAATATCGTGAACTAGATATGATGAAACCCCTGCAGGTACTTAAATTATATTGCTTTGTATTGTGTTCAACTTGAAATGTTTCTGAATCTGAAATTCCCAATGAGTCCAAAGAATATTTAAATAACAATTTCAGCTTAAAATTGTTGGCTTTGATATTGTAACATCTTTTAATTGATTCATTCTTGCATAAATTCAATCTATATAATATAGTCTGATCATCAATTTTTGCCTTGTCTTTAAGTGGCCAAAGTTCCTTCTATAGGATTAATGCATGTTGGTAGTTTCCCTATGTTTTATCTAATCAATCATAAATATGGTTGGCGTAAGAATTGGACTGAAGACTAAGGAAACCGTTTTACGGTAACTTGAAACTTTTAGATGAAGGTTGTCCCAAAAAGAAGCAAAACACAAAGCTTGTAGATGAAGGAACTAACGAGTCTTACATTATTAGGTGAGAGTTGATGATATGATGGAGACACGTGAACCTGCTATGGCAACAACTTCACCAGATTATAAATTATCAGATAAAGCTTTGTTGGGTGGTATACGGACGGAAGAAGATTCTGATGAACAAGGTTTTGATCCTACGGAATCGGTGAGCTTAGAAGGAAATTGTGTTCTATATGGTAAAGAAGGTACTGAGGAAAGCTTAATTGCTGGGTACACAGACGCTTTGGTAGGGAAGAATCTGGTGGACCCATCTATCCCTTCACATACAGCCATGGAAGAGCCCTAAATATTCTTCATTTTCATTACTACCTCCAACCCCTTAATGTCAGATCCACTTTATGGTGAATGGATTTTACATTAAAGATAGGAGGTGGTACTATTTTCAGTAGCCATGTTTTTTTCCTGTATATTATATAGAATCTGACAAATGAGTTGCACTGTTTATCATTTGTAAATAATATATAGTCTATTGTAAATTTTATTAGATACGCAGATCATTACATAAAGTATAAAAACGTTAACAAACTCTTCATAAGAAATGAACAGTGAAGTTCATTACTCAAAAAAATTCACATTATGTAGGGTAGCTGATAATATAAATAAGAATGTCTTCAGGTTTTCTTGGAAATTGATTTTTGTCACTCCCTTCCATAAACGTTTTTTTTTTGTTGGCCACAAGCTTTTGTCAGTTGTTAGAATTTAGAAATAGAATTAATTGGGTCTAATGATAATTGAGAGAGCAAATCATTGGTTTTGAGGTGCAGGAGAAGTATATAATTCAAGACAACTTGTTGGTCACCATCCCTATTACGGCTGAGATGCCAACTTTATACTTCAAATGTTATTCTTTTTATGATTGTAGATCAATCATTCAATTGCATGGCACGCTTATTGCATAAGCATTTCAGTTCCACAAGCAACCTTCTACATCATCTATATATAATTTGTATGTGCCCAAATTGCTCAATTCACTAAAGTAATTACTCATTTAAGTGATTTTGCATTCTACATAATGTGTCCGTTTGGAAAAACGGTAGAGAAATACTTTTACACAAGTCGAGGTAAATGTGGAGGAGATTGTCTCGTTTTGCGGAAAAACATTATGGAACGTGCTTTTGAGCTCCTAAAAAACTTTACCAAGCCGACGCAATAAATATGTAGAAAGAATTTTATTTGGTTTAATATTTTGGAAGAAGCTTTGAAGAAGATGAAAGTGGAAGGATAGATATTTATATGTTTTTATTGTTTTATCATATTATTATGATCATGAAATTATTTTTCAATGAAATTTCAAATGACCAAAACAAATTTTGAAAATTGATTAAATAATGTTGAACTGTGAAAAGCATTCAAAAATTTAAGGCCTAAAAGAATTATCCAACTTGTTGGCTCATTTATTATTCTAACTCATAACTGTTTTTGCAGGGCTTTTGTTAACCAGTGAACTAAATAAGCAGATTACAAAATCACCCAGAAAAAAACAACTTTTTTTTTAAAAAAAAAAATCTAAAGAAACTGTTGCTTTTCTTTCTTTGGCCATGATTTTAAAGAAACTTTCTAATCTTTGCCAGATAAGATAATTTGACTTATTCCGGTCACACTTCAACAGAAAATCCCCTTTTTTATTAACAATTTAACATAACATGCTGTCTCTATCTTTCACATTAACCCTTTTATTAGATATTCGGTAATTTGTTACCATTATCTGTCGTCGTTTTTTTTTTCGGCCACCGATGACAGATCAATCGTATAATTTACAATATATATATATATATATTAAAACTTCAATTTAATCACTTTTTTTTTTGCCTAATGTCCCGAAAAGTATAGCTACTTCCTAACCATATTTGAGAAAAGACTTCAATAATAAACGCTCCTTTCCCTCCTCCACCGTTATCCTTTACGTTCGAGGCATATTGGTGTTCTTATAAATTTTCAGTTTCTCGCTCCTATCATTATCGCTCACGACCACTATCGTCCAAATTCTACAAGGAATAGGAAAAAGCGAAATTATTATATAAGGCGTTGATAGTCTGAATAAAAGCTGACGAGTTCGGCTTCTGAGAGAAAAAAAGCAAGTATCTTCCTTCCTTCAGTTCAACAGCAACTACCTGTGTATAAATTTTGCGATGGAAAATTGTGAGGAACCACAACCGAAACCTTCTTCTTCCTCTGAGCTTGATGCTGCTGGGGTGGTAACAACAGAGTCTCAGCCCGCTGTGGAGACAAATATGGCGAAGGCTTCTACATCAATGATCCCGACGACATCATGGTTTACCCCAAAGAGGTAATTCTTAACCCTTTTTCCCGCGTACTTGTTCCCAAATCTGGGAATGAAAAATGTGGGTGGAGCAGGGGAATTCTGGATGTTTTTTGAGAATCGTTGCTATTTTGCGTGTGGACTACTAAATTGAGATCCAGTGAACCCCCCGGGGTTGTAAATGACGTGCATTGAATTGTCGTTTAGTGTTGACGTTTTTTTTTGGCGGATTCCATTTGCACTTTTATTAGATTCTTTTTTGGTTTTTTTCTTCCGTTCTTCTTGGGGTTGGGGAGGGGGGCGGTTCCAAGATTTCTTCTTTGTTTCAAGTTCAATATTTGCGCGTATTATGTGATTTTGGAGAATCTTTTGCCTTCCTTTCACGGACAGTTCGGAGAGGTCGTTCTTGATGGAGCCATACTATATGCTTTTGGGTGGCATACAGTATTACATGATTTCCCAATTGTTTGAAGACCAATTTAGAAAAGATTACAATATATAAGATGTATGAAACAGTCAGTATCTCTTTCATCATAAAAAATAAAGGAAAGTAACACTTCAAATTTCCATCATTTCATGTTGTATAAGATACAACGTACAAAATTAGAATAATCTGGCCCATGTTGTGAAATTGAAGAGCTTATGTAGCAAACATCTTGTTTCCTAGTCTGGAACACGTGAGAAAATGCAGAACATTAACATTTACACACTGATAAATTACATTTACCATGTTGACTAATTGCTAGTCCCAACTGGTTGATTGCATGTGCCTTTCACTACAGGGGGAATACGATTGTCAATATGTAAAAGCATCAGACACCCATTATTGCTGATATGAACATCTGTGATATGTTTCCCTCTTTTCTTTTGGAATTCCGTCAGAAAAAATTAATATGATTAATATTCTTTGTCTGTGAAATTAAGTAGGATTTCAAAAACGTTGTTATCCATTGTAAATTCAACGCCTTAAGCTTTTATATCTTTTTCTGCAGGCTACTTATTATATTTTGCCTGATCAACTTGTTAAACTATCTAGACCGAGGAGCAATAGCAAGCAACGGAGTTAATGGAACTCAAGGAAGTTGCCCAAAAAGTGGTACCTGCTCGGCTGGCACCGGAATACAGTAAGATATGTGCGCGCGCGCGCACGCTTAACTTCTTACAATCTCATACTGTTGATGAGTTTAATTTCTTCCTGTTATGGTTGGTGATACTTGCATTTTTGCTAGTTCCTTTTTTCTTTTGATATGGCTTTTGTGCTTGTTCATGCTATCAAGAATTGGTATTTTTGGCAGCGGTTCTAATGATATTGTGGAAATATATGATGTTGAATAGACTGTATTCCTTAAACACAGGGCAATGTAATGCTGAATAGGAAGGAGAATTGAAGGGAAAGGGAATAATCATTAAGAGATGTGGCAATAGCGAATTTGGGCAAATTCTAATAGGAACAGGAAATTAAGATGTTTGCACTTAGCAGCAGCAACAGTATAGTAAAAGACAAACTAATGACGTTTTTTTTTTGTAGAACTTGGTTCTCTAGACTGCAAGATAAACTATTTCTGTTGCATGCGTGAATTTGTTCTTAAGTTCTGTTCTACCTCATTTTATATTGTATTATGCATCAATGAATTTTCAGGAATTTATTAGTCAGTGTCTCACTTACAGTTTTCCTATGTAGGGGGCAATTTAAGCTGACCAATTTTGAAGATGGAATTCTATCATCTGCTTTTATGGTTGGACTTTCTTGTGGCTTCTCCAATATTTGCGTCACTGGCTAAGTGGTAATCTTTTCTATCATACTAGTTGTAAATCTATGCTTGCTATGATGCTTTTATATGGGTGAGACAAGCTATTGCAATATTGAGTCTCATTATGGGATTAATGCACATGGGCATGATATATATATGGTAGTCCTTTGGTATTGGATTGGAGCATGATTTAATCTTGAAATGAGGATGGGAAGTTTACTTTCCAGTTCTTGCCATTCAGCCAGCTTTGCACTGGTCTGTTGAGAGTCAACTATATGACATTGGCTATCAACTTAATGTGATCATGTCAACTTGCATTCTGATAGGGACTTTGTACGGGCAAAAGTTCCATATCGGGTAGTGTGGGTTGCTTGATGGGGTTAAGCCCTTGGCTCTCTCATAGAAAGCAAATGTCTCGACGGCTACACTCTACGGCACTTCACTTGGCCTCATGCTCGTAAGAGCTCCGGAGAGGTCGTAAACTAAGCTTTAATACCAATTGTTGGGTATCTAAGTGGGATGGGAAACCATACCCCAAAAGCTAGATGTTGGTGAGGTAGAGTTAAAGGCTTAAGTACTCTATCAAGCAGCCCATACTACCCGATGTGAGACTTTACCAATGGGTACCTAAGTGGGATGGGAACCCGATCCTAAAAGCTAGTTGTTGGAGAGGGAGAGCCAATGGTTTAAGTACCCCATCAAGCAACCCATACTATCCGATGTGGGACTTTGCTCATACACGACTTTGTATGGGCAAAGTCCCACATCAAGTAGTATGGGCTGCTCGATGGGGTACTTAAGCCATTGGCTCTCCCTCAACTTTATATTGGCAAAGTACCACATCGGGTAGTATGAGCTGTTTGATAGGATACTTAATCCATTGGATCTCCTTACCCAACAGCTAGCTTTTGGGTTAGGGTTCCCCATCCCACTTAGGTACCCATCACATTCCAATTAAGCATGGTGGCATCTAAATAAGCTTGATTTGGTTTGTGTGTTGAATTTAATAAAGCTTCAGAAGATACTTTGCCTATGAAAGAATCTTCTGAAATTTGAATAGTCTTTGAAACCACCATGACCTATTTTACTTGAGATCATTTATCCTTTTGAATGCGCAGGAGTAGTTGGTCCAACCCTCTTAGGTGTGGCTTTAAATTGCTTCAAAGCAAAATGTAACTGTAGCTTTACAAGTCCATAAGTTATAAATTAACTCGCTAACATTGGAGTTGGTATGGTAAGTACCCAGAATCTAGGTAGCTTACTAAACTCTCCTACTCTCCCTCTAAGCAAGGATCTTGCCAATGGGTGAATATAGAAGCCAAGAGAATCTCTAAACAATACTTAATTTTTCATTCATGTCCCTTCGATTACAGCAGGCCACACTATATATAGAACAATAGACACATAACTACTTCCTACATTCTAGGACCACTACACATAACTAAAACCACTACTTACTAACCACCTATTAGTGCTCCTATTATCTTTCTAACACTAACTTAATAACAATAATTAATAAAATTAATTAAAACAGATACAATAATCTCTCCTAATATTTGGTATCCTATCATGGTATCAATTTATTTGACCTTTTTTGTCAAGTAGGTTGAAGATCCATGATTATGGGGCATAAGAATTGGAAAGAGAAATTTTAACCTTTTTCCTTCTGTGCAGATGTTGAAGATCGCACCTTTGATTAGATTTACATTTACTATCATTAACTTCTTCCAATGAATTCTTACATGTTTATTTCATTGTGCAGTGTAAATCCATTTAGACTCATTGGAGTTGGGTTGACAGTTTGGACTTTAGCAACCATGGGTTGTGGTTTTGCTTTTAGTTTCTGGTTTA
>JANTPZ010013393.1:0-11546 GCA_025593235.1 Vachellia pachyceras
CTGCTAAAGACCATTGCAGGTATCTTTTATCTATTTCTCGTCCAACTTACCATGTTTCCTCTTCCAACATTCTGTGTTTTTTTAAAACAAAAAAAAAACAATTGATCCATTCTAGTTTGTCAGCATTTTCTCTCTAAAGTTGAATGCCTAGAATCTGATTAGTTCTTCTTCATTTTTGGAACAGTCGATGCGGGCTGTGTGATACATATTATATTGCCCACGTCAAGGATGCCTGCGCTTTCCTGGGAGATGGGATGTCTAGAATTGAAGTAATTTCGTTTCCTCTATTGCCTTCTTTTGTGGTGATTAAGGCCTAAATTTTCAACTTAATACTACTATTGATATCCTTATTCTAAATAAATGCATAAGCATCCTTATACTTCAAGGATTCGTTGGAAAATTTAAATGAAAAATAAACAGGAGAGTTATGACCAACTGATACGAAGTGCTTAGGAATGCCTTTTCTAGATTTTCTCCAGATTTATGGAGTGGGATATTTGAAATTTGAAAGATGGATTGCCACTGTTTAAATATTTTCGGTAGGCTCAGATGAACTGACCTTGTATCGAGAAACTTTAATGAACAACAGTTAAGCAATGCTCGATTGTATCTCTGATCTGTTGCAATCTTCAAGACTTGAGGTGAATATAACTGCAAACTATTCTTCTGTTGATGTTCAATGACTGTTTCCTCTTTCAGAGATTGGAACCCGTAGTTCATGGTAGAGGGAGGAAAACAGATACATTGGAGGAGACCTACTTTGGTGTACATGAGGAACTATTGTATGCTCGAAAACTTGAGCCTGTGGAAGGTAATTTTTCCTGTTTGCAAATGTAAAATCTGTTATTGCTCTTTTATTAGCTGTATTTATTTTTCATTCTTTTCTACATCAATCTGTGAGGATCTGTGAATGCAGACATTTCTTTATCTCATGTTTGAAACAGAATCAATGAGTAAATATACCAATTTAATCATTGGATAAAATAAACCATCGGAGAAGTGTAAAATCTTATTTGAGCCAGTACCAGTTACCAGATATATCCAAAAGCAAAATAGTTTATCTGTTACGTGGCTATCTTAGTTCAAGAGGTTATTAGTTAGTTAGAGGAAGTAATAGTATAAATAGGAGATTAATAGAGATTTATCTTCTTGTATTGGATATTGAATACACATTTCTCTTTGAACGCACATCAATGGTATCAGAGCCGGTCTTCCTGCCACCATTGCCGCTACCATCGGAGGTGTCCGTTAAGCTGCCTTAACTGCTGTCACACAGTTAGGGCAGCTTAAGCATCTTCTGACCGTGAAAGAATATGCTCGACAATTTGAAAATCTTCTATCAAATACACGCCTACCAGAGTCCACTGCCATCAAGGTATTCATCAATGGACTAAAGCCAGATATTCAAGAGGTAGTTCGATTCTTTGGTCCAAGCTCTTTCCTCAGCGATTTGTCTTGCCAACATTCATGAGCGATATGGACTGAAGACAGTTCTGTCACAAGACTCAGATGCGAAAGATGATAAAGATCGAAGTGACTTGCAAGCACAAAACACTAAGTCAAATGGAAATGGAAGAGCTGAAGATGATATTGTGGATATTAATGACACGAAACACCAGAAATATAACTCTAAAATGGAGGCAGATACCATTGATGAGCGTTAAAAGAGAAATAGGAGAGAAATGTGTATTCAATATCCAGGACAAGAAGATACATCTCTATTAATCCCCTATTTATACTAATACTTGCTCTAACTAATTAATAACCTCTTAAGCTAACATAACCACCTAACATTATCCTTAGTGATAAATTTATCATAATTTCCAATAAGTTATCAAGGATCAACCTTTGATTTTTATGTTATAGATGAAAGTGTCACAACATTCTGCATCAAATGTATACCTTACCATTAAAATTAGGGTTAAGGGCAAAAAATAATCTGTAAGTTTTTGTTAATGTGCACTGGTCACACAGAAGCTATCAAGGGGTAATTTCGGACCCGAAAATTTTAAAATGGAACATTTTCACCTTGTCATTAAAAATTTTAACTTTGACTGCCACACCCTCAATGGAAAAGTTAGCCAACTTTGATAGTTAACACTAAATTTTTAATGGAAGGGATGAAAATGTCCAATTTAAAAACTTCTGGGTCCAAAATAGCCCATCGATAACTTCCGTGTGACCAGTGACCGTTCGCAAAAACTTCCGGGTTATTTTTGCTCATTTACCCTTAAAATTAATTTACAAAGGCCAATATGCCTTGAGGTGATGATTTCACTTACCAAAACCACTTCTCTGTTGATAGGAGCTCAGTGGACTGGGATAGTAACTACCATTGCTATGGAAATGCTTAAATCAGGCATGGTTGAAGCCGTCATTTGTGTTCAGAGGTTGTGGAAAGGATTTTAGATTCAAACGAAAGGCCACTGTGAATTTATTTAGTATCAAAGTTAACTTCATTTATATACTCTGTGAATGACTCGTATTTGATTTTAAATATCACAGTGATCCTAATGACAGATTATCTCCGAGGCCTGTGTTAGCAAGGTTCGCATCTAGTTATTTCATCATTAGAATAGTCTGAGATGATTTGTCTTACTTGTAATGCTCACTTTATTTTTCACACCTACGATACTGTCATGCTCCCATTTCTCCCCTGAAATTTCTTCCAGGACACCTGACGAAGTTTTAGCAGCTAAAGGTGTGAAGCCAACATTATCTCCTAACCTAAATACCCTCGCCCTTGTTGAGGTGTGTAAAATTAGTGTCTGTGACAGAAATTCCTTCTCACAATATTGGATAAAAATTTTGCTCATATTTTGTAATTTTATATTGAATGGTTGAAGACAATTGCTTATATTAGAAAGGATTTGATTAATCATGCTTATTCATTGCATGAAAATCATGTTTAAGCACCTGAAATGCCTTGACGTTATATCATGTGAAAGACGTTGGATAAATACTGGAATCAAGCGTACTCTTGTTTTCACTAGTCTACATTGGTCAAAAATTAAGAATTTGGCTGATGAAGCTATGCAAACTTATTGGTCAATATGAGATTGTTGAGGATTGTTCCCAATATATTTTTCAGTATTCTGTGTGAAAGTCAAGATTGGAATCTGTGCAAACTTATTGGTCAATATGAGATTGTTGAGGATTGTTCCCAATATATTTTTCAATATTCTGTGTGAAAGTCAAGTTTGGACTCTTATGTCCTTTTATTCCGCATCCGTGCTGGGGGAGAATTGAAATGACTGCCTTTTTAGCCCTCTTGCTATTTGAATATTTCATCAGTCTGTGTATGACCTTAATTTCCGCTGTCAAGATATCTTGAAGTTGCTGCTATTCTTAGTATGTGTTTTAATTTTCATTATGGCAGGCAGCAGGTGTCAAGCGTCTTCTTTTTTGTGGTGTAGGCTGCCAAGTTCAAGGTATTGCTTGTATAATGCTCTGGACATTTCTAATTTCAGTCCTTCTCTTCATTGATTTTGTCCTATTGTAATGCAGAATAATTTCTTCAATTTCAGCATTAAGATCTGTCGAGAAACACCTGAATTTGGAGAAGCTTTATGTTTTAGGCACTAATTGTGGTAAGCAAAAGATAATGCCTTCTGCCAAGTCTTTTTCCTTTTATCAAGCAATTTTTAGTTATATAAGACATGAACTGCTACTATACTCTTTTGTGCATAAATCACTGGTAATCCTCAATAAATTTGCCGTAATACTATCTTTTTACTTCACAGTGGATAATGGAACTAGGGAAGGACTGGATAAGTTTCTAAAAGCTGCAAGTGATACTCCGGAAACAGTTCTTCATTATGAGTTTATGCAAGATTACAAGGTTTTTTTTCTTACTTATAAATCATCTATACTGGCATAAGTATAACTGCCTCATCAATGTTTGGGCTAGCAAATTATGTAGACCTTGATTAGAAGTTAGACTAGCTAATGGCTTGTCCGGTAGTTATCATTATTTTTTAATTGTCATCATATGCTGTGAAATTGGCACTCTTCTCTGTATATTCTGCCACATGGAATGTGACTGCTATTTTTCTTGTCTGAATGTTCAGTCTTTGTACTAAATTTCATGTCAATCATCTCATTTCTATTCGAAGTGAGAAACAAACTCTGTTGTTCCTCATACGATAGTGGGATGCCAATTTGATTATTTTAATCTGTTGCTTAAAAATGCAATGCAAGCTTTAATAAGCCACTTTTCAATGTCTGTATTTATATCTGTTTGTGTAGTATCCCAGCTAGCAGTTCATTCTTTACAAAATTGAAGCTTGTTAAATTCTTAACGTATTGCCAAGTTGAGCATTTCTTTGTCATTATACATTTTATAATTTTATGGCTAGGTTCACTTGAAGCACTTGGATGGTCATATTGAAGAGGTTAGAGGGTTCTCTTGATTTGATTATGTCTTTGGGTTTAACAAGAAAGCTGCTTCATTCAGTTTCATTTTTAAACTAGAACAGGTTCCTTATTTCTGCCTACCGGCAAATGAGCTGGTTGATGTTATTGCCCCCTCATGCTACAGGTAAAATTTTTGTCACATGATGATTATAGTTAAGTCTTGTAATTTGACTGGCAGGCTGTTGCAGCATTCTTGGACTAAATTTTACAGTAGCTCTTTTTTTCCCGAAATTATATTTTCTGCTTACTCTTCAGAATCTTCTTGCTTGTTACAGCTGTTTTGACTATACAAATGCCTTAGCAGTAAGTTCTTGTGTGTATGTAAAACTTCAATTTTAATAAGAATTTCATTTTACCCTACCTTTTTCCAAATGCGTCATCCTGAAGTTGCTAATTTCAGGACTTAGTGATTGGATACATGAGTGTGCCCAAATATTCTGGAGTCAGCATGACACAACATCCTCAATATGTCACTGTCAGGTAATATCGCTTAAAATGTTTAGGTGTTGGGATATATGGTTGTTCCAATGTATTACTGATCTGTTAAGATGTTAATATCTCTCTCTCTACTATTTCTTGGTCTATATACTTTAAAGAAAGGAAAGGGAAGTAAAGGGAAAGGAAAGAAGTGAACGTCTGCAGTTAACTTTTAAAGGGAAAACCCCCATACTGGGGCACTGAACCATGGAGGGGATTTCCTTTTCTAAAGTTATGTCATGAAGGCAACCTAAAACTCCTCTTCCATTTCCTCCTTTTTCTCCTATCCACCCTCATCCAAACAAGTTAATAGTTGTCTTGAATAGGTGTGATATTAATAAATTACATACTGGGAGGGTCACTGTTTTATCAGAAGTGATTCCATTGTTTCACTCTTGAAATGACAGGAATGAACGTGGAAGAGAAATGCTGAGTCTGGTCAAGCAGTATTTGGAGATTACGCCAACAACTAGTGGTGTAAATTATCAGCTCTGTCCCATTTAACCTTGTAAAGTACTGCTTCATCAAAAGGGTTTGATTTTTTTGCCCTCTCTTCAGGGGTATCGGCAACCATTTGTTATGGAGACTGTTAAAGCTGATGATGATGCTAAACTAGGTAAGCTTAATGAAGTCTTTGGCCTCAGCATATGGCCCCTGGTTAGTGTATATGGCTCCTTTTTGGGGGCTTGGTAAACTTCATGCAGAATAGTATTATGCTGTGTTAACATTCATTGTTCTGCTATCAAGATTGGATTTTTTTTTGTTCTTTTGGGAATGATGATTACGATCTTGTTCTCTGAGAATATCTCTGTTCCTAAAGATACTTTTTCAATACTAATGATGCTTGAAAGTTCCTATTTTGTCCAGGGAAAGGTCCTGCTCACCCAGCTCCAAAATTTATTGGAAACCTGATAGCTTTTGTACTAAACCTGGTAAAGTATTTTGCCGCAATTTTTCCATTGAAACGTACAAAGAACATAATAATGTTATTTTGACCCTCACTTGTAACTCAGATTGGTCCCAAGGGTCTTGAATTTGGACGTTATTCACTTGATTATCACACCATCCGCAACTATTTGCATGTAAATCGTGCTTGGGGGAAAGAAAGGTATAAGATAATGTACCGACCTACAAGGATGAAATGTATTTGTATTCTGCTCTCATGTTGGTTGATAATTAATGCTTGCAGGGCTGATAGGCACATGCCTTCATATGCTAAGAAACTTGTGGATCTGTACAACCAAAATGGTCGAATCGATCAGACGCTTTCCAACAAGTGACATATAGTTGATTATCATACAAGCATTATTGGCTCAGGTGACTTTCAAGCATGAAATGAGTCTTTTCCACTCTGTTTTGAAACCACATTTCATGATTTCAAGTCTTTGAATTATGCCTCTGTAGATTAAAAACCATTATACAAGGGCCTTAGAGCTTGCATATGTTGAATATTGCAACCGGTTAAGGTTCCAAGTTTATCAAAGATTGTGCCTTGTTTGAATGGTCTGATAGTTACAGATCAAAAGAGAAAGTGATTGTTGTGGTTGGCCATTACGTATTTGCATGACACGAGAGCCAATCAATTATGTAACTGATAACATAAGTAGTTAGGAGCTCATAGGCAATAGTTCACGAACATTATTTTGCTGGTTTGGAAAGATGGAGGAGAGAACCAATGTTGCTGTATCGTCCTGATTGTGAGAAGTCTGTGAAGTCAAGAGCAAGAGAATTGGTTTTCTCTTCTGTTGAGGTCTGTCTTGCCTTGATGAAATATGGAATGAGAATATGTTAGGGCCACAAAAGATGTGAGATCAAGACTTACATCAGATTATTCATGTACAAGATTCTGATTTGGTTATACTGTTATAGAAACTCACGCCTCTCTAATCTGCTGGGTTAATTTTTTAGTTGTTGTTCTAGTTGGTATTATTGCCTTTCCCTAGACATCCCACGCAATTTTACTGCTCTAGGAGTGTAGAGATTGCAACGTTAGACTCTAACCTCGTGAACAAGCCTTTTTTAATCTTCTTAGGATTTCCATTAAATTCATTCACTTAATTCAAAAAAAATGAAATTTCCCAATTCCTATATATGGGTTTAAGGGTATTTAAAATTGCATATATTATAAAAAGACATCTAAATTTTGTCTAGATCATCATGTCACGGGTTTGCTAAAATTAGCAGTACTCATGGTTGGCAAAAACGAATAGAATATGTGGGGAAATAGGGGTTTCATGTCATTTTTCTTTTGATAACACAGAGAGCAAAGATGATCCACCAAAACGTGATCATCGAAAAGAAAAATGAGTGGCTTTAATTCTGAAGTTGCTTTTACATCGGGAACACTTTAATTCCAATGCAATCCAAAACAAAATATTTAAGGCCAAAAATTGCCTCTTACTTACAGGAAGTCCGTTTGAACCCTGAAACGTGATCCCAAATTCCCACTACAGTCTACCTTTTTTTAAAGAAAAACCTCTTCAATAATATTGTTCAATGTTTTCTCTCGTGATCACAAAGTGTAAGTCAATTGTGTAAACAAAAAGAGCGAGCACAACTTTCTGCATTCTCTTTGTGAGGAATACACAACCATGTGTAACTTGCATTTTTCTTGCCAAACACAAACCGAAGCTTATAATTCTCAGAATATGTAATAATAGTCAAGTGAAAATAAAAGCTCTCGATTCAACAGGCAAACCAGTCATGAATGTTTAATAATCTCTCGTCTTGGTAACTAGCTGCTTGGACCATGGACTTTAGAAAATTCAAACTATGTTCAAAAACCACTGGCGTTTTATCCCTTAACTGCAGTTCATAATTCTGTTGACTCTTTTCTTTTTGACGAAACGTCAAATCAACCGATTCGTATGTTGTTCTGAAACACGATACATGTTACTTGGACAAAACACGTATAACATGGGTTGCAGGAAAAAACCATGTTCATGCTGGCAAAAAAAAGGAAAAAACCATGTTCATGATGTATACACGCCAAAGCTATAAATCTGTGAATAATGTTACTCCACACCGCGCAATTAAACACAATAAGTAGCAGAAAAATATGAAAGAGACAAAGTGGAAGACATGACAAGACGCAAGCACTGTGATACAATAAAATATACATATAGTGCCAGAGATATATTCAGAATACAAATCATATCAGTAATCAGACGCAGACGAACGATGCATATATAACAGATGATGTCATTGTCAACTACAGTTCTCAACTGTGCAGTGAAGTTCTGTGCTGCTGCTAACATTTGTCTTTCGTATAGAACAATAACTCTCAGCAGTCAGCAGTAGTAAATGGAGAAGGTGGAATGAACTTAGCATGTTTGGAGCAAGTTCGGGAAAAGTGACTTTCATCTGATTTTTGCAAATTAAAGTTGCAATGAGAGTAAACTAGTATGATATAATTTATATTTGGACATATTTTTGTAAAAAAATCAGTTTAGCAAAAACTTATTTGGATAGTTTATTAAAAAATCAATTCCAAAAAATTCAAACATGAAGAAAAACAAAAGCAAAAAAAGAAAAGTTGCTTCAACCCTAAAGTGGTTTTTTTAGCAAAAGTATGTCAAAAATAATTTTTTTCAATCCAATTAGCTATTTTTTATCCGAACTAACTTTTGAGGCTTTCTAACACTATCTAAACAATCTGACAAAAAAAGGCTATCTAAACAAGAATGAGAGAACAGGAAGGAATGGGCTTATAAGGGGAGGTGGCTGCCCCATGTGTTTTGCTCTCTTGATAACTGTGATGTCTGCTGCATGCAGATCTATGAGAATTGGAACCCTCTTCTGTGAATCCACAACTCTATAATGGTGCAATTCATATATATTGTAGGTTGCCATTAATGTCCACATCTAGGTGCCAATATTTTCAAACACTAAATCTTTGCTCTTTTGTTTTATATACATAGATCATATGTTTTACATTTTAATGTCTCTGACTGCACGCATGAAGACTCATATGGCCTGTCTTTTTATTTCTTCTTCTTCTTCTACTTCTTTCTATCTGATATGTATTTTAGATCGTTCAATCAATTGGCAACAGTGATTATCACCTTCTGACAATATCTTTAGAAAAAGCCAATTCTGATGCTAATAAGTGGCTAGCTCACTATACCTAACAGAGTTTCAGATGATGCAGACAATACTCCTAGATTGTTCAAATCACTTGTTAGCTGACATGCTCAAATCTGCATGGTAGCTTCAGCTTGTGTGTGTGTGTGTATTGACACTATATATTCAAAGAAAATAGAGATGGTGATTGAATTGC
Organism: Vachellia pachyceras; assembly: GCA_025593235.1. Classification (NCBI taxonomy): domain Eukaryota; kingdom Viridiplantae; phylum Streptophyta; class Magnoliopsida; order Fabales; family Fabaceae; genus Vachellia; species Vachellia pachyceras. The sequence continues at coordinate 9,173 of JANTPZ010013393.1, forward strand.
ACCAAGCGTAGTTTTTTTTTGGGTTCAATTTCTTTTTGTTGAAAACTTATTATTTTGCCAATAAAATCCTCATTCTGATATGTATATTTATATAGCTTTTAAGGCCAATAATGCAGTGTTCAAATGTACAACTGAGTGAATCGCAGATGGGATTCATTTATATGGGGATGGTTCGATAAGATGTCGGTTTATTGAATGTAGGCATCCAATGGATCTAATCCAAAATACAACCTGTTAAATTTTTTTTAATGGAGGAGAAAACATATTGATGAACGTGCTATAAGACCATGCAACTTCAATTCTTTTCGTCTCTGCAACCCAAACAAACAAATTATGTGTATATTACATACATTTGGTGAAATGTGTATTATATTTATATTCTTTAAAGGAACGAAGCCTTGAACCAAAAACTTGCAAGGAGGGTAGAATTAAGTGTGGGCTTCGAGTTCCGGTGATGCACAAGACCGATTCACTGCAATTTTCAGGTTGAGTTTATTCAAATTAAATGATACTCCTACTACGTACTATCACGTTGCAGAGTACATATGTGCTTTGGGAAGATAGAGCTTAGAGTATATCTGTCAAAAGTTATCAAAATAATAATAATAACTGCATTAATATCAGCAACAAAGCAACATACAGGAAGAGCCAAGCAAGAGGTGTGACAACATGCAACATCCACGTACTTCTCGTCATATCTATATATGTGCGCTCGCGCGCTCGCATAGAAATTCTGTGAATAAGGATTTGTTTGGTGTGTCGTATAATAAATCGTTTTCTTCACATTAATTATAGAGACTAGAAAGTGAACGCTTCTCCCAAATACATGCAGTTTCATGGACAAGTATTGTCTAGTAAATGCCATATACACATCCAGGAATAAACATGAAACATGGTTTCCTCCAAAAATCGTCCAAACATCTGCATGTACACGTGTCATGGACAAGTTATTGCTATAAGTTATTTTTTAATTTCATTATTGATTTTGGCATGCACATATATATATATATATATATATAGGAGCGTTTGAATATGTTTAAAGAATCATGATTTCAATGATCGTGAAATGTATCCCAAAAAAAAATGCTCTGAACTGTGTTTGTATGAAATGGAAGATATTACGACGATATTAAGATTGAGCCACTTGTGATATAATTACTGGGAAGATATATAATATTAATTAAGTTCAAAATCATCATGGTTGGGAGATAGGATTTGATTTTTCAATTCAAATAATGTGTCTCTTGTTGCTTATATTGTCATTATTGTACGTCAAAAGCATATGAGAGACTCAGATTCATACTCGTGTTGTAGGCATCTATTCATGTGCTATGCACCATGGGCGCACCCTGTTTCACTCCAATTTTAAAAAATTAATTGCTAGCTACCATATTTAGTGTGCTTGTTTGGCAACATCGTTGCCAAAACGGTTCACGTAAACCGAGATAAAACCATCTTGAAATTTGTAAAAACCATCTCGAAATCCATAGAAACCATTTTAAAATCCGTAAAACCATCTCGAAATCCACAAAATGCCTCAGAATCTGTAAAATCCATTCTCGTAACAGAGTTCCCAAACACACACAGTATAAGCCGGGTTAGCCTCTTTTTTTTTTAAATTAAGGAAATTAGATGAATTACTTTAGATTATATATATTATGAAATACTTATGTATATAATTAGATTATACAAATCAATTTATAGGCCATGCAAACTAATTTTAAAAATAATAAATATTCAATTTATTCTATTTTTTAAATCTTCTAAAAAATCAACTTAGACTTATATTGAGAATCCAATTTATGTAGTATATTCCACCTTAACTAATCTCAATCCAATTGATAGCATTTTTGTAATATCCATTCTATTTAGTGACAATCATATTTAAAATTTTATAGAATATTAAATGTGAATGTCTCTTTATTAGCATGTTATGAGAGACCGGCTCATTTCACTGTGGTCAACCCTGGTAACATTTAGTTTGAGTGGTCAATGCTTTTATTGGGCCTTGATCACCAACATTGCTTCGTGCATCACACCCTACATATTCTCATCAGCGTTGACCAAACGCAACAAATCTTATTTTAACTAAAATTCATTTTCTTTTGTTTATTTTGACTTTCGGCCGCAATAATTAAAAGTAGCACTCTTGGTTCGATTAGATTTATTTCTCGTGTAGTATCCAATATTTGCTTCTCACCCATTCTCTATTTGAAACTGTCAGTAAATAAAAGTGTTGGGATATGGGCCACCCTTGATGGATTAGGCCCAAGTCCATGGGCTAGGTCAAATGCGTAAACCTAAACCCTAGTGGGAAGTTATAAGAGGGGGGAAGTGGCTCCCCAAAGGCGGCAGACACAACACACGGAGAAAA
>JANTPZ010013395.1:0-10157 GCA_025593235.1 Vachellia pachyceras
ATCTTTGTTGTGAGGCCAATGGAATAGCCGAATAGGTGTCTGTTTCCTGCTTTAAGATTATTTTCATCATGTTATGTTAGTATCAGTACTTTGTTATTTTTACCCATTCTGCTCTCTTGCTTGTTTTGCGCCGGTCATTGGAGTTTGATTACTTTGTTTCACTCAATATACTCTTGTGCTTAATTTTTATGGCTTGAAGCGTTTGGAGCTGGAGGGGTTACTCTGTTCGCTATCAATATTCTGGAAACAACGGCCCCTCATCGGTTCTAGTGCATGGTTTTGGAGCAAACAGGTCCACATTGCTCATACTTTTCTTCTCATTAGCAGACAACTAAATGCTATAGGTATTAATGGAAGAATTGCTTGAAAGAATTTCTATTTTGAAATGATTGATGCTTATATTGGTTATGCTACGAAATCAAACTAGGTTCTTGATTGTGATTGTTGATGTCGAAGCTTCGTAAGAAAACTGGTTTATTCATATGCCATTTTAAGTTTCCATTATAATGGAAGTGAATTACTAAAGTTGTTTATGAAGTTTATGGAAATTAAAAATGAGGTGCAGGGTTAAGTTAATCGTGAAGCTTTCAGTTGAGCTACTATGCAATGAAAAATTTTTATACCTCTTTTATTATTTTACTTCGCCATGTTATTCAATAGGAACGGTTATCTTTCCTCGTTTCAATCTAGAATTTATTTCCCCAAAAAGTAAAGTCCACCATCTTTGGTTGGAATCTCCAAGAAGCTTCCCTTTTCACTTATTTTACGTCTTGTGGTCCATGACATAGATATTGACTAATTTTTATAGTGAACTATGAAATGATAAGGTCTCTGATCTTTTGGCTATGTCAGTTTGTAACTACGGCAGGGAATCACGACAGTCAATGTGAACAATTGTTCATGGATACAACGGTTTTCAGCAATTTCTGCTCGATACAGTCACATATGTTGAGTTACTAGTACTCTTTTTCAATAAAATATTAAATACTTCGCACAGCTCTGTAGTACAAGCATTTTACCATCATATTCTGAAATATGAATATGATAATATTCTCCTTAATTCTCAGCGGGTGTAAGGATTGTTATTTGTCCCATGCTTATTTTGTTCCTAGTAGTAACTGAGAATGCACATTGTTGCAGTGACCACTGGAGGAAAAATATTCCAGTTCTTGCAAAATCCCACCGGGTTTACTCTATTGATCTTATTGGTTATGGATATTCAGATAAGCCAAATCCTCGTCAAATTAGAGATGACTCATTTTATACTTTTGAGACATGGGCTGCCCGATTAAATAAATTTCGTGTTGATGTTGTTAAAGATGAAGCATTCTTTGTACGCAATTCCATTGGAGGTGAATACTTTTGAAACTCTGGTTTATTTTCGTGATGTTTCCCAACAGGATTTTACAACTATTCTTTTTCATTTATTCTTTGTTGCATTTATTCATTTTACCTCTCTGTTTGCACCTGTCACTTGAAAATTATATAAAATTATCAATAGTTATGATTGATTAATCTACTATACAAAAATAAAAAGAATCCACTGATTGATGAGATTATTACCACTTTGTTGCATATAATCATTGATTCGCATGTTTATATATGGATGAATAAAACACGCAGGTTTTCTTGTGATGAGTAATGATGCACTTGATTCAGCACTCGCGTTCCAAAATCAAATCACTTGTCTCATTTCCAAGGCAGCAAGTGGGCGAGTGTGATAGGAACGGCCATGATTTTGACGTAACAACAATTGCTTAGCTGCATAATTGAACCCCTATTCTTCAACTTCAAGCATATGATTTGGGAACATAAACTACAAAAGCTGATATCAAGTTACTAGTAAAAAGACGAATACAAGAATAACAACACAAGCTGGACTGCTGCTACAGGGCACCATTTTATGAACCATGATGCTCTCTCTGCTTCTGAATGAATCATTCATTTGAAACAACAGGTTGGGATTTTAAACTCGTCAGGCTACTACGATTGCCTTCTTGGCTTGTTCGACAAAGGAGTCGAAGAGGGATTCATCAAACCCACCGCCAGGAATATCGTCATCTCTGCAACCACCGCACTGGAGCTTCTCCTCAAGATGCCTGGTAACACAGCAGTTCGTCTCTCTCATTCTGAAATTCATTGCAGACACTACATATGCACCTAAAATAAAAGCAGAGGCAGATTCATTCCTCTCCTCAACAGTATTAGAAGTAAATGTGGTCCAATAGGCAGGATTCATTCAGAGGCTAACTCGATTGATCCGTGTTCTGTAATTTAGTTCTGTGTTTACACACACTTTCTAGTTTCTATTATCGCAGGAACACACACCCGTGCATGAACAGGTGGCACCGCATGACAGCTGGAGCAAAAATGAAAGTCCAGATTCACAGTAATTTGTATTTTGAATAAAATAGCAATTTCCCTGTGTCTCCATGCTCTACTGGAGTCTGAGGCAGCCCGCAAGGGGAAATAAGGCACAATGCCACAATCTATAGTTCATCGGTTACAAAGGGATCTGTCTCTCATTGTACACTAATGGCAGTTATGCGATTGCAGGGAATTATAAAAAGCTCAACGGATGAAGTATACCTATTGAAGGAAATTCTAACTTCCGAAAGGAAAAAATTACCAAACGAACATACATGTGGATCTAAAGCACAGAAATGATTATTGCGATCTAAAATCCCTTCCATATTCAGATATTTTAAGCAAGGTGGCTTCCACTCGGAACAAAAACTCAAAACTCGTGTTGGATATCAAGTGGGAAGCCAGCAACGATTTTAAACCATCCTATTGGGCTAAAGAAGCAAATTTCACATGGTCAAGATAGAGACCTTCAATAATGTTTTTAAATTAGGGGAAAGTATTCCTGACACTGCTTGCCCAACTTGGAACCTAGATATTACAGATCAGCGTGCAAACGTGTTAGTCCTACTTTCTTATATCCTCTCATACTAAGGAGGTTTTTCTTATTGATAAACTTGTTTGAAAATCTAAAGTTCCTTTAAAAATTAGACCTTCTAGTCGAACAATGGTATCCAATGAATAACACAAACGGCGTGAGAAAATTCATAGACCTCACTCATAATTGTCTCCTGACATTGTACAATGTGCATCAATAATGCACAAATTGGAGCTCAGTTGTTTTTACACTGCCAAGTGGGTATTTCATTCTGGAATGAATTGTCAGGGTCTTTGTAGACAAAGGAGCGTGTCCATCGGTTTAGAGAAGTTTTTGCTCATATGATTCAAAGGATTTGGCGGAATCAAGAGAGTTAACAATCTGCGGCCATCTGTTGAATTGAGAATATCTGGCTAGAGCGGAATGTTCCTATTTTCAAGGGTACTTCTTGTATTAATATGCCCTACCCCTATGGGCAAGGATTTTGCTTGGCCGTCTTCATGAGAATGTCTCTTTTCAGGTTTGCAAAGGAGTTGGGTAGTTTGGCTGCATATTTAAACGTCTATTTCTTTTACTTTTTTATTTAGTTTTAGTCTTTGACCTGTTTCTGGGAAAAATACCGCCCTCCGATTCTTTCTCCTCTCAATAACATTTCTTTTTTCCTTATAAAAATCCTATGCTGCAAGCACCAAAATAAGAAATATAGACATAACTCTAGACAAGATGTTAAGTTTGGATGGAAGAATCACCAAGAAACTACTTTCAGCGTTTGAAGATGTGATAATACGACAACTATATCCTTTGAACTGAGCATGCCATCCATTGGAAAGAGTATGCAGTCCAATTATTGATTACCCGCATCGATTCTCATGAAAAAGTTTATAGGCCATTACTTTTTTCTAACCTTTTGAGTTAAAGACAACGATTTTCCAAACATCAAATGGAAGTCTAGGCTTTGAGATATTAACGTTAACCTTGCTTTCAAGCCCTCCATGGAATTACAATTAGGTTAGGTCGTGGAGTCAACAATTATTCTATGAGGAAAGAATAGAGATACGATCGAGCAACTTCTGAGGCAATGCAGAAAGTCAGTAAACAAGATGGAGAGAGTGGATTCTGTCGATGGTATGCAAAATCAAGAAATTTAACATAATTCATCAGTAACCAATACAGTAAAAGAACATGCCAGTACAACAAGAACTCAAGAAGCTTGAATCAAATCCCGTAGTATGAATCTGAACCTGGACCAATGAGGAAGGCAACGCTAAACCATTAATTTGAAGAAGCATATAAAATTTTGTCAACCTGATCAGCATGTATTAATTCCATCCTTACAATCTTTAGTGAGATTATAAAATGTTTCAACATGCATCTTCGCTCGATAAAAGACCTCTGTATCCACTGCAACTCTCATGTACCCATCAAACTCAACAGGCTTTCCGTTGTTCAAAAGACTAGTCTCATTGTACCACTCACTTGTGTTGCCCCACAATTCCTTGTAATCATCAAGCAAATGGACCTTATAACTAGATCTCAATTTATCAAAGTAGTTGTAGTATGGCTCATTTGTGGCAATATACAAATTCCTCCAAGGCTGGATCATTCCTTTAAGCTTTTCAAGAAGAGCATCGGGTGATGTGTCAGAATCTAAATGAGGCCATAGCTCCTTATTCTGCGCCTTTCCCCCTCTAACCACATGGACTGCATCAAAATCCCAGTCCATTCGACCACTAATCTCTGAAACAATATTCATTAATCTCTTTGATTTCCACAAAGCATACCATGGCCTTTGAATGTACTTTGCAGCCTGACCTTCACATACTCTATACCAGTAATTCTCTGGCTCTGGGTCATCAAACTGCCTCCATATGATAGTGTTTTTATCTTTCTTTAGCTGCAATGGTGTCACCTTATGGCTCACAACCTTCCTAACTGGCACTTTCTTCTTATGGCTCTTATTCCATTTTTTCCAATCTCTCAAAAACTCGCCCTCCTCCACAACAGATGCTGTCTCCTTTAGATGCTCAAAATCAAAGTAGTATCTAAAATCCTTTCCTTCCTCATCTTTGTTACTGGGGTTATAAGTTGCAGCCAAGCACATACTCAGGTCCATCACGAATGTTCTGTTTAAAAACATTGCCTCACCCAAGCCACACAAGAAGCTCCACATGTAATGATTCATTCCCTTGCAGTAATCCCCTCCACGTGAGTAATACAAGTATTTCCCCTTCCTAAAATTCATCTCTGATCCCAAAGTGGGGATCGTGTCATTGATCTCATCATCACGGATCTGAGGGACAACCTTAAGATTTCCACCAGCCCTTGTTGCATTGATTCTGCTCCTGGGGCGCCTGGCATTTAAGCCCGAATGCCAACCGCCGGAATGCACTACCTTATATGTACAATTCTCTCCGACACCAAACCTAAACCTCCTAAAATCTCTATACTTACGCCATGACTTCTCCTTCTTGTTCCGAAACTTCCATGCGACATCACACTCGTCAGGCTTCGACCCATTAACCGGAGTCTGATATTCCAAGAATGCAATGGACTTGAAGGCCTTGAGATTAAACTTTTCGACCGCAATCAACACATGAGGATCGGAACAATTCACAAAACCCAATTCCTCGCAGTCTGGTCGCGGCGGAGTGGAATTCGTGATTTGGTTCTCGATCTTCTCGATCGCCGCCTCCGTGATAGGAGTTATGGCGGCATTGGGCGGAGCGGCCGGGGGGAGGACGGAAGGAAAATCTTCACCGGTTTTGATTATGGAATTGTCAGGTTGGAAGGTGGCGTTTTCGGATTCAGTAAAGAGCTTAGTGAGGGCTGGAGCAGATTCCAGCCATGGATCTGGGGGTTGGTAGGTGATGGCAATGACAGTAAAAATGAGAACTGAGAAAACGAAGACAGAAAAGCAGAGATTGCTAATGAGTTTGATGAGGTTTTGCCCAATGGGCTCAGTGGCAGGATTCGATTCTTTCATGGGTTTCTTTGGAAACCCAGAATTTGAGGCAAGTCAGGACTTAAGAGAGACAGAGCAAACGGGGAATTATGGGAAAAAGAGAAGACGGAGGAAAATGGAAGAGAAAGGAGAAAGCGTAAGAGAAGGGCTTACGGAGGCGGTGGGTGTGGCTGTGGCTGTGACGTTGATGGCCCATCTGAATCAAGTCAGTTCAACTTGTATCTGTGACTTCATTTTACTGCGTGTCTTCAGTTTTACGACTTAACTTTCCCGGCCGAGTTCCGTCTTCCTTAATCTGACAACTCAGTCGCGCTCACTAGTTTTTGTTTGCTTCCGAGTTGAAATTGAACACGTTGTTATAAATCAATTTTCCTAAATTTTTATTAGTAGGATAAGAAGGTGTTTTTGAAAATAATCTTAAAAAATTAAGATGGGAAATTTATAATTAAATCCCAAATAAGGGACTTATTTATCACATGGTCCCAAATTTTAAAATATTTAAAAAATGGTCCCATTGACAACTCAAGGTGTTGTCAATACAGCACATGATGTTGTCAGAGGTTGTCAAGTGACAACACCATGTGCTGTGTTGTCAATGGGACCATTTTTTAAATATTTTAAAATTTGAGACCATTTGCTAAATATCTTCACTATATGGGACCAAATAATAAATCTCCCAAAAATTAAAGATGTCTTTCTTTCACGGACAACATCAATTAACCTCGTTACTATAACTGTTAAGCCTGTTTGGTGTCACGTTTGGGCCTAAAAGCAGCGTTGATTCAGCCACAACGCTCGTTTGGCCCATTTTGGTGGCAATGCATCATCGTAGAAGAGTTTCTGCAGGAAAAGTTCCTTCTGAGCTGAAGCAACAATTCAAAGCGTTGGGGGCATCGGTGAAGCTGATTAATCGTTGGAAGGCATTAATGATCAGTCAGACAAGCATTCATTCGTCTTCTTCGCAGAAGCAGACACACACTGCGCAGTCCCCATCCAAAAACTCGTCTTCTCCGTGGTATCTCCTGTCGCTCTGGTCCTCTCGCAATCATGCTCCCCTCCACCGACGCCACTACCCTGCGTTCGTCACCGCCGTAGCACTCATTGTCGCTTGGGTCTTCATGCATTTCCTCTGCTTTAACTAGTTGTGGCTAGTGTCACATATCTGTTGCTCACTTCAACATAACCTCAACTTGTCATCCGATTTTGCTGCTACTCACAGGTAAAACGCTTACCTCGTCGGACATGGTAGTTTTGCTGCTCTCTGTGGATGGTTGTGTTTTTTTTTTTTGGGTGAAAATGGATGGTTGTGTTTGTTGGTTCATATACGTGTTTTTGGGATGGAAAAAAACCATCGATGCTGCGGGTCGAGAGCTTGTCGTGACCAGGCCGCAGTGAACAAGAGCTCTTGTTCTTCTTGTGTTTGCTGGTTACCATTACCATTAACTCTCATGAGCTTTCTACTCTGTTTCTGTGCTCCGTCACTCTTATTTTTCACTCCAGATCCAACCCATTCCAGGTATTCTAATGGATTTCTCTCTGTTTATAGCTCAGAAACTCTCAAGTAGTGGGAAACTCGTAGTGCATTGCAGAGTAATATTTCCAATGTCTGTTGGTAGCCTCACTCCTCCATTAAGCTTCACTTTGCACTTTATACTCTCTAATTTCCTTTGCTCTCGTTTGGCTCCCCCGCTTACTTAGCTTTGCCAAGATTCCAGGCTTAAGTGGAAAGTTGGCTGGTTAATGTTATCTGCAACGTTTTTAGCTTTGTTCTATACAATCCAAAAGAGCTTGTTTGGAATAAAATATATAGATATCAAGTTTCAGCTTTTGACTAAATGAAAAGAACATGATTGAGTTTGTGGGGGTTTACTGATGATGATATTCGGTGCCAAAGCAACATCTTTCAATATGTTGTGGATCTGTTTTGCTCAAAAAAAAAAAAATTATATGTTGTGGGTCCGTCCCTGTCTTCCTCTTGCATATGCCATAGCTTCTGCTCCTTGTCCCATTCAGATCCTTTTTAAGGTGTCGTTTAGTTTTATTTAAGTAAGCTTTAAATTTGCACATGTCCCTCTTAATCTGCAGCACATATAGATTTCAAGAAAGATATGATTTTTTTTAACTAAAAGTACATTTGATGCCAAAGCTCTGTTTTTTTTCCTATTGCACCCGTTTCTCAAAAGTCGCAAGTATTCACTTTTTACCCAATTTAATTGTGGATCTTTTGGATTCTTGCCGGTGGTTTTAAACTTATTAATAACGATAAAGGTAAAGTAAAGCATCATAGGATGTCAGATTCACAGAAATGTTTATTGACAACTTCGTTGAGATGATTGATAAGTATGTTGAGTTGGTTTAGAAATTGATAAATCGGTTGTTTCATTGAGTTAGTTGACAACTTTTTGTATGATATTAACAATTCCAACAAATGAAATAACAATTTTTTTTGTTTGCCACAACATTTGTTTTATCAAGATTTAGAAAACCAACAACTTGGATTTCCCCATATCACAACTTGAATTTCTCCATGTCATAACTTAGATTTCCCTAGGATAGCTGATTTAAATTTTTTAAGTTTGGTATTCGTTGGGATGGAAAATGTTTTGTTTTCAAATCACAACTTGTATTTCCCCGACCGTGACGTGAAATGTTCATGTTTAAATCATAAATTTAAGTGTTACAAATCAACTTATTCAGATGATGATTTAGATTTTTCACTGTAAATGGAAAATGGATTATACCATAGGATGCAATTTCATTAAAAAAAATGGGAATCAAACGTGGGAGAGCTGTGCAAAATGGTGGTTTCCATTTCCTTTCCAAATTTCCATTGCTGGAAACGCGCTCTTAATTATCAACCGTTGTTAATCAACTAAATCAACTCTCACCTTCAGGTATGTTTGGTTTGATGGTGGAGAAAGGGAGCGGATGGATAGAAGAGAATGGAAAGGGATGGAATAGTATAAGGTTACCTCGTTTGATTTAATTAGAAGGGAAGGAAGGGGAGGGATTTTTAATAATATTTTGTTTGGTTCAGGAGGAGGAGGGAGGGAAATTAATAACTAATTTACCATTTTACCCTTGTATGTTGATTTAAATTATTTACTTATAAAATTTATTAAAATTAGTTTTCACTCGTAAAAATCAATTAGTTTTCACTCATAAAAATCAATCACTCATTCTATTTAATTAATTCAAACAGGTTTTAAGGTAGTTCATTTATGATTTACTTAAATAATTAAGAAAATGATTTAAATAATTTCTTTTCTTCATTCTATGCCCACGTCGGGGCTTTTAAATATATCAAATAAAGTAAAATTTATTCTCAGAAAAGACTGGAAAAATAAATATTAGAAAAACTTGTTCTCTACCTACTTCACTCCTTCTATTCACGAACAATGAGGTAGATATGAAGATTGAAAAAATGAAGTGTGAGAAGTTAAATAAAGAATATTAAAAACATATCAATCATAATATTTTACATCCCTAAAAAAAATTTCATTTTAGAGGGATGTAAAATAATGGGAGGGAGGGTTTGAGAGCCAAATTTTAGCTCCCCTCCCTCCAATTTTTCACACCAAATGGGGGATTCCGTCCCCTTCCCCCCAGCCAAACAAAGCCTCAGGCTTCAGTCCCGTCTTCGCTTCTGTATACGAAGACAGATCTGTTGCCTCCATTGGCTCCGTTTGGATAGCCCGTTGGGAAAACGAACACAGATTCCGAGGTAGTTTATGTGAGAGGAAAAGTGTCTCGGTAAGCGCACCCGTTGTGCCAACGGGTTTACCAAACGGAGCTATTGTCAGGTAATTTAAACCAGCTACCCGTTCCACGGATCCCTCTTCCACAAATCATTATCATCCGTTCTATTCCATTTCCTCGCCATATATTGCTTCATCTTCACTAGCAGATATCAGCTGCGTCCTATACTGCTTTACGATTTCTCAACCTTCACCTGAATGATTATTTCTATTTGCGTCCCCTCCAAACACCGACACCGCGAAGATGCCTCTGGATATGTCCTTCGCTTCGCCTATCTTCTTTTGGTTCTTCCTGTTTTCTTTGCATTTATTTTTTCTTGTTAAATTCATATTCTTTTCTAGTTTTGGTTTTGATTAGTTGATTGAAAATGGCCAGGGGAACTGTCGGGATGAGGGATTCAATTCAGCTTTTGGAGTCTATTCGACTGTGGATCTTTATTGGCACTATAATGGACTTAGGACAGCATAGAAGATTCCTGCTAGTTTTACGATCCATTTGCGTTCAAATTATCATCTTCCCTTATATGTGTGTATC